>UESW01000172.1:0-65647 GCA_900491605.1 Calamus simplicifolius | reverse complement strand
TGTTTTTTGATCTGATTTCCGCAACATCTTCCAAACCAGTAGATTCCAATAATTGTGGCGCATTGGCTCTTCATGACAGATTGTGCAAGATCATGGATCAGGTCATGCATCTGGCACTTTGTTTTGCCTAGATATCCAGAGTTGATTTGGTGATCTGTTCCACATTGGCAAAGATTCTGAAAGAACGATCTCCAAACCAGTTCATCGAAGATCTCTTGGCCCAAAATTTCTAGATCCATTCTTCCTTTAGATGGAATGAATCCATTAGCTATCCACAGTTGGATCAGCGTATCTTTTTCCATCTCATAATCCTTTGGAAATATGGAGCAGAAGGCAAAACATTGCTTCAAATGGGGGGACAAATGATTGTAACTCAACCTCAAAGCAGGTAAGATCCCATTCTCATCGACCTTGGCATCCCAAATCTCACTTGTAAGTACATCCCGCCACTCCTTTTCTGTTTTTTTGGTGCGCATCAGACTCCCCAGTGCCTTCACTGCTAACGGCAGTCCCCCACATTTTTTAACGATCATTCTGCCGATTTCAATCAGCTCTGGACGTCGTTCAGCTCCTGATTTGAATGCTCTATTGCTAAATAAAGTCCAAGAATCATCATCAGATAAACATGATAAATTGTAAGGGTCGAGTGTGCCCATGATCTCCGAAACCTTCCCACTGCGAGTAGTCACCATAATTGTACTGCCTTCTCTGCCAGATCCTAATAGAACTTTGAGTTCATCCCACTTCTTTGGATCTTCGTTCCACACGTCATCTAATACAAGCAGAAATTTTTTCCCACTCAACTCTTTACGAAGTCTTTGCTGCAATAAATCCATGTTTGACATATTACACTCTTCCCTGGTGGCTGAACCTACGATGGAGTTGGCCAACTTTGCAACATTAAACTCTTCAGACACGCAGACCCATATGGGCATGTTGAAATGTTCCTTTACCCTCTCGTCTCCGCAGACAAGTTGAGCAAGTGTGGTCTTACCCAGTCCTCCCATGCCAACTATGGGCAGGACTGTGACTTTCCCATCCTCATGCCGATCGAGCAGCAACTGCACTATTTCTTCTTTATCTTCTTCTCTACCGATGACTTCTGTTTCATCAACATAGGAATGGGTTTGTGGTCTGTCCTCTCTCTGTGGTTGTTGTGATCTCTCTCTAAATCCAAACTGTGCACCCCATGCTACAATTTTATCTATATTCTCTACGATATCTTTTAACTTCTTGCCCATATTTAAGCGAAACAGAACTGGATTATGAAGGGAAAAGAAATCAAGTACCTTGTTTGCCATATTGTCCTGAATTTTTGCCTTGCACCGCAGAGCTTCATAATTGAATTCATCCAGTATGTCATCAGCATCGTAGGCTGCATTCTTGAGTGCCGCCAACCATGTCTTCACTGCGTCACTCTTGACTTGCCTCTCCTCTGCATCCTCCAGCACAAATTGGATACCTAGCAATGCTCTGTCAAGCTTTGCCAGCTCTTCCTCGATTCCCCACATCGCTCCAAACTGTTGGAGGACAGGGTTCACCACCTTCTCCTTCACGATTGCTATCAAGCTCGAAAGAAGTATTTGAGCCATGACTTTCTCTGAGAATTAATGAAGAGTTTCTCCTGCCTATGAACAAAGATTCTCCTCCGGCCCTCTCTTCGGTTGATCTTTTATGTGCTTTGATAATTAACCCTCCTGGCCTATCTAATGACCGGTGAAAGAAATTCCAAAAAAGTATTCCTCTCACTCCTCTCGTGTTTTATATTTTATTACATTACCAAATACCAACCAAGACTTCTTTGTTTAAATAAAGACTCTACAGGCTCCAACCAAGACTTCCAAAAAAGTATTCGTCTGCGGAAAAGACTTTGTACACCGCCCCCGGTGCAGCAAGTCCTATGTGGGTTGCACCATTTCTTCCTATTGGTCCACATAGATCCCATGTGGCCTGACATGATGGGACAGAATAGCAGAGAGATAATGTTACTTTTTAATCGTACATCCATTAAAAGTCGTTCAGCCTTTCACCATTGGTGTGAAGATGAAAATGCCCTTTCCCTCCAGCCTACTTCAACCCGCCATCTTATTTGGATTTTGCTAAAAAAATCGTAAGGTTCTAGCCTGGAAGAAGAGTATCCGAAGGAGTGGCAAAGCTCTGCCAGATGACATCCTTGCGCGCATTCAAGAGAACAAGATTCACATCATCGCGGAGACTGGCTGAAGCGACGGAGGAGTTGTGAGTGTTGCTGCTCCATACCTCAGCTCCCTTCGAAGAGTCGAAGAGAACGAGACCTCCGACCTCATTGAGTTGAAGAAACGAATTATATCCGACAAAAACATGAGCGCCGGCAACCCTACAGGTTCCTGCTCGAAGGACGGGATCGATCTCGAGTTGAAGCGAATGCCGACTTCATACTGGTTAGGTTCGTCAGGGCGGCTAAGGAACTCCAATTCAAAGTTCCCATCGGTTCAAACCTTAAGACAAAGCATCAGTTCAAACCCACGACACCTAGTTGGAAACCCACGACACCTAGTTCATAACCCATGACACCCTAGTTCAAAACCTTAAGACAAAGCATCAGTTTAAACCCACGACACCCTAGTTCATAACCCACGACACCCTAGTTCAAAACTTTAAGACAAAGCATCAGTTTTAAACCCACGACACCCTATTTGGAAACCCACGACACCTTAGTTCATAACCCACGACACCCTAGTTCAAAACCTTAAGACAAAGCATCAATTCAAACCCACGACACCTAGTTGGAAACCCACGATACCCTAGTTCATAACTGACGATACCCTAGTTCAAACCTTAAGACAAAGCATCAGTTCAAACCCATGACACCCTAGTTGGAAATCCACGACACCCTAGTTCATAACCCACGACACCCTAGTTCAAAACCTTAAGACAAAGCATCAGTTCAAACCCACGATACCTAGTTGGAAACCCACGACACCCTAGTTCAAAACCTTAAGACAAAGCATCAGTTCAAACCCCGACACCCTAGTTGGAAACCCACGACACCCTAGTTCATAACCCATGACACCCTAGTTCAAAACTTGAAGACAAAGCATCAGTTTAAACCCACGACACCCTAGTTCATAACCACGACACCCTAGTTCAAAACTTTAAGATAAAGCATCAGTTTAAACCCACGACACCCTAGTTGTAAACCCACGACACCCTAATTCATAACCCACGACACCCTAGTTCAAAACCTTAAGACAAAGCATCAGTTCAAACCCACGACACCCTAGTTGGAAACCCACGACACCCTAGTTCATAACCGACGATACTCTAGTTCAAAACCTTAAGACAAAGCATCAGTTCAAACCCACGACACCCTAGTTGGAAACCCATGACACCCTAGTTCATACCCATGACACCCTAGTTCAAAACCTTAAGACAAAGCATCAGTTCAAACCCACGACACCCTAGTTCAAAACCTTAAGACAAAGCATCAGTTCAAACCCACGACACCTAGTTGGAAACCCACGACACCCTAGTTCATAACCACGACACCCTAGTTCAAAACCTTAAGACAAAGCATCAGTTTAAACCCACGACACCCTAGTTCATAACCCACGACACCCTAGTTCAAAACTTTAAGACAAAGCATCAGTTTAAACCCACGACACCCTAGTTGGAAACCCACGACACCCTAATTCATAACCCATGACACCCTAGTTCAAAACCTTAAGACAAAGCATCAGTTCAAACCCACGACACCCTAGTTGGAAACCCACGACACCCTAGTTCATAACGACGACACCCTAGTTCAAAACCTTAAGACAAAGCATCAGTTCAAACCCACGACACCCTAGTTGGAAACCCATGACACCCTAGTTCATAACCCACGATACCCTAGTTCAAAACCTTAAGACAAAGCATCAGTTCAAACCCACGACACCCCTAGTTGGAAACCCACGACACCCTAATTCAAAACCTTAAGACAAAGCATCAGTTCAAACCCACGACACCCTAGTTGGAAACCATGACACCCTAGTTTATAACCCACGATACCCTAGTTCAAACCTTAAGACAAAGCATCAGTTTAAACCCACGACACCCTAGTTCATAACCCACGACACTCTAGTTCAAAACTTTAAGACAAAGCATCAGTTTAAACCCACGACACCCTAGTTGGAAACCCACGATACCCTAGTTCATAACCCACGACACCCTAGTTCAAAACCTTAAGACAAAGCATCAGTTCAAACCCACGACACCCTAGTTAGAAACCCACGACACCCTAGTTCATAACCGACGACACCCTAGTTCAAAACCTTAAGACAAAGCATCAGTTCAAACCCACGACACCCTAGTTGGAAACCCACGACACCCTAGTTCTAGATATAAATGCCTAAGGCTTCTCATATTCTCATTGCTTCCGGCAGTTTACATAATCTCTCGCAGCAAATGAGTTTCAATGTCTGTAGATTGAAAAGCTCGCACATGGCTTCAGGAATTTCTGTGATCTGAGTGTCCGACAGATCAAGGTATCTTAGATGTTTCAAGTGTCTTATTTTAACTGGCAACTCTATAGTATTAGGACCCTGCAAGCCCAATACTTTTAAGGACTTAGCCTTTGATAAATCAGCATTCTTTATAGCTAGGCTAGTATCTGGTAGCAAGAGTGTGAAGATGGTCGGGTATTTATTTAGAATCCTGTCAATGTCAAATTGGCGAGGGCCTTCAGTAAACAGATGATGGATATTATCAGGTAGCTCTTCCAAACCAGTAGATTCCAATATTGTGGCGCATTGGCTCTTCATGACAGATTGTGCAAGATCATGGATCAGGTCATGCATCTGGCACTTTGTTTTGCCTAGATATCCAGAGTTGATTTGGTGATCTGTTCCACATTGGCAAAGATTCTGAAAGAACGATCTCCAAACCAGTTCATCGAAGATCTCTTGGCCCAAAATTTCTAGATCCATTCTTCCTTTAGATGGAATGAATCCATTAGCTATCCACAGTTGGATCAGCGTATCTTTTTCCATCTCATAATCCTTTGGAAATATGGAGCAGAAGGCAAAACATTGCTTCAAATGGGGGACAAATGATTGTAACTCAACCTCAAAGCAGGTAAGATCCCATTCTCATCGACCTTGGCATCCCAAATCTCACTTGTAAGTACATCCCGCCACTCCTTTTCTGTTTTTTTGGTGCGCATCAGACTCCCCAGTGCCTTCACTGCTAACGGCAGTCCCCCACATTTTTTAACGATCATTCTGCCGATTTCAATCAGCTCTGGACGTCGTTCAGCTCCTGATTTGAATGCTCTATTGCTAAATAAAGTCCAAGAATCATCATCAGATAAACATGATAAATTGTAAGGGTCGAGTGTGCCCATGATCTCCGAAACCTTCCCACTGCGAGTAGTCACCATAATTGTACTGCCTTCTCTGCCAGATCCTAATAGAACTTTGAGTTCATCCCACTTCTTTGGATCTTCGTTCCACACGTCATCTAATACAAGCAGAAATTTTTTCCCACTCAACTCTTTACGAAGTCTTTGCTGCAATAAATCCATGTTTGACATATTACACTCTTCCCTGGTGGCTGAACCTACGATGGAGTTGGCCAACTTTGCAACATTAAACTCTTCAGACACGCAGACCCATATGGGCATGTTGAAATGTTCCTTTACCCTCTCGTCTCCGCAGACAAGTTGAGCAAGTGTGGTCTTACCCAGTCCTCCCATGCCAACTATGGGCAGGACTGTGACTTTCCCATCCTCATGCCGATCGAGCAGCAACTGCACTATTTCTTCTTTATCTTCTTCTCTACCGATGACTTCTGTTTCATCAACATAGGAATGGGTTTGTGGTCTGTCCTCTCTCTGTGGTTGTTGTGATCTCTCTCTAAATCCAAACTGTGCACCCCATGCTACAATTTTATCTATCTTCTCTACGATATCTTTTAACTTCTTGCCCATATTTAAGCGAAACAGAACTGGATTATGAAGGGAAAAGAAATCAAGTACCTTGTTGCCATATTGTCCTGAATTTTTGCCTTGCACCGCAGAGCTTCATAATTGAATTCATCCAGTATGTCATCAGCATCGTAGGCTGCATTCTTGAGTGCCGCCAACCATGTCTTCACTGCGTCACTCTTGAGTTGCCTCTCCTCTGCATCCTCCAGCACAAATTGGATACCTAGCAATGCTCTGTCAAGCTTTGCCAGCTCTTCCTCGATTCCCCACATCGCTCCAAACTGTTGGAGGACAGGGTTCACCACCTTCTCCTTCACGATTGGTATCAAGCTCGAAAGAAGTATTTGAGCCATGACTTTCTCTGAGAATTGAAGAGTTTCTCCTGCCTATGAACAAAGATTCTCCTCCGGCCCTCTCTTCGGTTGATCTTTTATGTGCTTTGATAATTAACCCTCCTGGCCTATCTAATGACCGGTGAAAGAAATTCCAAAAAAGTATTCCTCTCACTCCTCTCGTGTTTTATATTTTTTACATTACCAAATACCAACCAAGACTTCTTTGTTTAAATAAAGACTCTACAGGCTCCAACCAAGACTTCCAAAAAAGTATTCGTCTGCACGCGGAACGTGAAAGCATCTTACGCTGGGCCGGCGAGGGACCCTATGAAGTCATTAGGCTAAATCAACCACCAACCTTTTAGAAAATTAGCAACATAACCGTGCTAATAATAGCTGCCAGCTATCATCCCTCTAAGGTCTCATTTGGTTCGGGATAACGTAGTGTTAACAAATTCTTGTATTTCCTTATATTAATTTATACTTTAAAATCAGATTTTTAAAATAAAAGGTTATTAAGTTTGATTCATAATAAAAAATATGATAATTAATTTTTTAAAATTTTATTAAATTTTTTTTATTTTTAAGTAGTTCATTCTTTTTTTTTTAGAATATGAAATATTCTGATAAAAATTAAGATTTTTTATAAACTATTTTTAAAAATATTATATACTTAAATATTATTATTATTTACAATATAATGTAATATATATATGTAGTATTATTAAATATTTCATCATATATATATACTAATTATAATATATAAATATTGATAATATATTATAATTTTAAATTTGTTGCTTATTAATAACTATATAAAAGGACAATATTATCTTTTAAATAAATTTTTCTCAAAAAATTTAACATGTAGTTTGGATCATAAAAGAGCTATATTTTTGCATAAATATTTTATAATTATTAGTGCAAAAAGATAATAAAGTCATTTAGTATTTAAAGTACTCATTTATTAATGCCATCTACAAAAAAATCTAGCAAGAGCAGCATTTTTCATGAATACAGTGATTTAAGAGTTATACGTGACTAATAATTTTGAGGAAGATAAAATACACACAATAATCCAACCACCAACTTATATAACTGCAAGTGGATTTTTGGCCCAACTCTGATTTTGAAACACTTCAAATTAATCTCGTCCTATGAATACAAATTATTTAGATTGCGCATGGATTTAAATACATTACCGGCCCATTCTAGCTGCGCATTGGGTTCATATCCTTAAATTCTGAATATGAACCTGAATTTCTCAAACATATTCAAAACAAGTATATAATATATTTGAAAATACTCTTTAAAAATAAAAAACTCATCTTATTTATGAAGTATAATTCATTAATAATATGCATTGCTTATCTTTATTATCTATGGATATTAATTAAATATTATGTAGATATATTTTTAATAATACTAATCTATTGTCTACTATTATTTCATTGCATAGTATGTTTACAGTATAGCTAGGTTATTTACACACACATATATTTTTGTCCCACGTAGATCTTAAAGTTTTGATAGATTTATAAAATTGGTATTAAATCCCATCCAATCTAGCCAGAATGAAATAATTAGATTGAACTTGGATGCAAATTCTCAACCTCATTCATTTATGAGCTGGATTTAGGTTGTGCCTATTCTTAATCCCACATTACTAGCTTGCTTGGGGCCATGGTTGCCAGCTACCGTTAGATGATCCTTTTTTAGGGAAGGAAAAACATTTTGTTCAAAAAAGTCATTTTAATCAAATGTAAACAATGTCATAAGGATTATTGGATTAACAAGGGCATAGGGACAGACAACAAGTGGATATTTATTGGTCCAAACTTTTCTATGCTTTGAATTTGTTGTCACATTAGTCAGCTATATGATTTGTCTCTCGCTTTGCATGCGTCACCTTAAAATTTTTAAATTTCATTTTATAAGAAAATATGTCCATGGACACTTATGATCAGTTGTTTAATTGACATGATCAATATAGTCATTGCCGAGTCACCTTCACCTATAAGTTGGTCCTTGCCTACCTTTTCTTCTAAATATTAGTTGAATCCTTCTCATGCCTCTTGTATAAAAGAAACCATTTTTTTTATTTTATGACCAAAAGGAATGATCTCGATCGGCTGCCATTCTGGATCCATTATTATTTTGGATGGCAAAATCCGTCCATCTATCTTGTAAGAAAAATCAAAATTTTAGGTTAAGAAAAAGACCAACAAATAATTCAAAAAGATGATGGTATCTTAAATTAATTGTAAATATTTCTCATAAAAACTTAGCCAGCTAGTGCAAGCAGCTTCCTTTATTCAAATTGCTGACTCATTTCTTTTGAGAATACTTGGCTACATAGCAATCGTTTAAAAATGCATGTGAAATATAATTAGAATGAAATAAATGAGTATCGTGCATGCATGAGGCTCAATGAATGGCTAACCTTCCATAAATAAATAAATAAATAAATAAATATATATATATATAGTTGGTGAACACACTGCAAGGGACGTTAGAAAGGCTTGCTGCGGTCCATTGGGTTTGATGCAAATTGACAATAAATAATTGATGCATTGTCAAGTCTACTCTAAATAATTGATGTAGATTGTTTTCTTGTTCAAATTGCCAACTTGTTCGTCCTTCAAAAATAATAATAATATGTCCTTTTCGAAAGGAATCAACTTACAGTTTTTTAAGCGTGCATGTGACGTACAAAATGAAATTGGTTGTCAAAAAATTAGATTAGAAAACTTGTTTTTCAACACACCTCAGGGTAGATTAGAAAACTTGTTTTGCCGCATTAACCCATTAGATAACCGGCTGGACGTTGTTGGCCATAGATTTTAATGGATGCAAGTTGGTTGTTGACTTGTTTGTACCCTTTAATTTGAAGAATTTATTAATTTAAAATTTAAAATTAATAAAATATTAAAATAACTCCTAAAGTTTTTTACTTGCTACACATACTTTCCATGATCTAAAGTGAAACAAAGTTACTTTCTTAGCACCAGCTGTAATGTGTGGGCTAAACTTTTTAGCTTGCAATAGGAATTAATCAGCTTTATCATCTGACGGCAATCAACTTGTAAAGCAACCGGCTCTCTGATAGGTTGCTGGATAACATTGAAGGATGTCCATCATTAAAACTTTAGAGGCAATATACTTTCTTGTAACCTTCCTAAGATAATGTAGAAGCATTTTATGTGTAGATACTTGAGCTTGGGCTTGAATTCTTTTTCTGAAAAAATTTTGATGTGGATCAAAGAAATTAAAAAGTTTAAAGACTTCAGAACTGTCGAGAAATAGATTTTTTTGGCCAGATTCAAAACTCAATTGGTCAATTTTAGTTGGCAAGAAGATTGTATTTCTTCCAAAGTTATTCCACATGGAGCTTGCCAAAATCAATAGATGCTTGCAAAAGCCATTTGGAGCTAAATCTCAGTAGAAACTCCTTGATAGACAATATTTTACTATGGATTTTTGAATCGAGTTTGCAGAATATTTCAATTTTAGGTAATAAAATAAGTGGCTCTATATAAATTTATGTTGTTACTTATTAGACCATTAAGGCATTTGATTTATTAAACAGCGGTTTTCTAATGTAATTTCAGTTGATATTGGGAGCAGTCATGGCTTGTAGTTCCTAAACCTACCATAGAATTTGTTGTTAGGTTCTATCTTGATGAGCGTGGAGTTGAAATCAATATAAGTTTTTAATCTAAGTGGAAACAGGCTAAGCATCTAGCTCATTAGAAGCATCTTGCTAAAGAAAGTGAAAGTAGTCTCTTTGTATATGTTGAATCTGCATAAAAATTGTCTCACAGAAGGAATTCCAACTCAGATGAGGAATTATTCTTTCTCATACCTTTAAAAGCTCTCTCTCTCCTTACTTGTTTCATTCTTGATGGTTTTCATCTTTATGGCTTTTGATATCATTTTATATAAATTTCATTGATTTGAAAATTGATTATGTGTCTTCCCATCTTCAAATAAGATCCCTCTCTCTCTCTGTTTCCCCATTTCTTATTCCTGTTTCACTATTTTTAAGTGTGTTGAACATCCTTTTTATCGCTACTTAAACTATATTTTGATTATTTAGGCATTCTTTCAAGATGGATCTCCAAGCTTCTTTACCTTATCTCTTTTAATATCTCACACAACCTCTTCTTAGTAGTTGCTGGAAACTTCTTTATAAAAATGTTTCAATAAAAATCAAAATTTTTATAAAATATTTTTAAAATTATAGATATTTAAAATATATATATATATAATATATATAGTATGATTAAATATTTAATCATATAATATATAATAATATATAAATATTTGATAATATATTATAATTTTAAAATTTTCACTTATTAATAACTATAAAAGGATAATATTATCTTTTACATAAATTTTCCTTAAAAACTTTAACATGTAGTTTGGACTATAAAAGAGCTATTATTTTCCATAAATAGTTTATAATTATTAGTGCAAAAAGATAATAAAGTCATTTAGTATTTAAAGTACTCATCTATTAATGTCATCCACAAAAAGTCTAGCAAGAGCAGTATTTTTCACAAATACAATGATTTGAGAGTTATACGTGAATAATGATTTTGAGGAAGATAAAATACGCACTAATCCAACCACCAACCTTTATAACTACAAGTGGATTATATGGGCCCAGCTCTGATTTTGAGCCACTTCAAATTAATCTGGTCCTGTTTAAAATGAAATTATTCAGATTGCACTTGAATTTAAATGCATTATCCATTTTAGATACAGATTATGTTTGCATCCTTAAATTCTCAATACAACTCAGCTCATCTAAGCCTTTTACCAACTATATGGAGATCATTAAATTCTCAATCTAAACCTAAATTTTCAAATAGATCCAAAATACGTATATTATATATTTGAAAACCCTCCTTAAAAAATTAAAAACTCATCTTATGTTTAAAATATAATTTGATAATAATATGCATTGCTGATCATTATTATCTATGGTTATTAATTAAATATTCTGTAGAAATATTTTTGATAATACTAATCTATTTTCTACTATTATTTCATTGCATGATATGTTTACATATAGCTAGGTTATTTACACACATATATTTTTTACCCACATAGATCTTAAAAAATTGGTAGATAAATAATTGATGCTTCAAGTTGACTATAAATAATTGATGCAGGTTGTTTTCCCGTTCAGATTGCCGACTTGTTCATCCTCCAATAATAAAAAAATTTCTTTTCGAAAGAAATCAACTTGCAGTTTTTTAAGCGTACATGAAATTGTTTTTTACAATAAGGCCATAGATTTTAATAGATGCAAGTCGGTTGTTGGCTTGTTTGAACCTATAATTTAGAAGATTTTTTTAATTTAAATTTTAAAATTTAAAAAGATTAAAATAAGTTTTAAATTTTTTAGTTGCTGCATATAAAATGTTTTGGTTATATGAAGTTAAATCGTGTTATTTTATTAGTACGTACAATATATGTCCTAATCTTTTTTGACTTACAATAGAAATTAAAAGTTTTACCATCCAAGGGTAATCAGGTTGTAAGGTAATAGCTTTTTAGTGAGATGTCGTATTCATCGTTAGAGTTTTTTTTTTTTTTGGTACATGCGGGCGGTCACACTAGTCTAGTGCGAGTCAGCCCAGATACATCCGAAAACAAAATTTACAACAAAAGGAGGGCAGGGGTCACCCATCCTCCATATCCTATAACCTATGTGCTAAGCCACAGCAGCCACGCCCAATCAGCCGTATTGGCTTCACGAAAAATATGAAGGATCTGGGCAGTATCCACTTCCTGAAGGATGGACCATATATCCCTGAGAATCGGATTAGTGGATGCTTCAGGAACACTCTCCTTCCGCAGCCACTGAATAATTGTCATAGAATCACCCTCAATCACAAGCCTCTGTGCTCGAAGAGTCTGAGAAACATAAGAAATACCTGCCCAAGCAGCATATAGCTCGGACATAGAGACAGAAGAATCCAGGGAGCCGAATCCACCCGCCGCCAGCATATCGCCCTGAGGCCCACGAATGATGAAGGCCGAACCAGCCAATCTACCATGGACACTCCCATCAAAGTTGATTTTGATGAATCCTGAGGGGGGCTCCTTAGAAATGAAAACCGTACACCGATTGAGTAGCACGGGCACAATCCAAGACAAAGATCTAATCTTCCTCATAAGCCGATGTGAAGAAATAAAGTCCTCCGAGAATATAATTTGGTTCATCGATAACCAAATCTGATAAGCTGTGGCCGTCCAGAGACCACGTTTATGCTGAGAGCCATCCAAAGATCCTAAAAAAAGAGAGGACGTGGGGAACCATAAGCATCCACTCTATAACCATAGCCCATCAGGTACCAAATCCGACTAGCTCTTGTACATTTGAAGATAGCATGATTCATCGTTAGAGTTACCCGAGCTTAGAGGTAATTTATTAACTGATAACCTTTCTTAAATAATATTTATGTGCAGATATTTGAATCTGAGCTTTTTTTTTTTTTTCGACGAAGTTTCAATGTGGTTTAAAGAATGTGGTTTAAAGAAATAAAAAGTTTAAAAACTTTGAATTTGTTAAAATGGTTTCATATGAATCATACCAGGATTAATTATTGCTTTTTAAAAGCCTTTTGGAGGTGAATCTTTGATAAATGATGAGGGGTAAAATTATCATTGCATTAATACTCGCACGCGTCGACAATCAAGTCCAATCCCAACATCTTGTTGACCAGCTATCACATTCACCAAGCAGCAAAGCCCAATTGCCCTCAGCGGGGTCAAGTCGCCTCGATGACCCGAGTCATACCTCAGCAACCCGAGGTATCTTCATTCCTAGGCAGCCCGAGCTATCTTCGTACCTTGGTAGCCCGAGCTATCTTCCTCTAGCGCCAATCTATTGCCGTATTCAAATACCTCCGCGGAATGGGAGAGTTTGAATTTGTTATAACTGAATAAGATTTCAAACGGAGAATCATGCCCAGAAGTGGCCTAAGGCTTCATCAAGGTAGTCATTGATGGAATCAAACTAGGTGTAATCATGACTTTTTCCTCTATTCATCTTTGAATCCCCTAATCCAATCTAATCTCTTATATATTTCAAACATCAATCCCCTTAATTTGAGCAAGTGGAGTTTGAGGAATGTTCTTAGGAGGCCACCATGTTGATCTTTTTATCATCGATCGTTGTTGCTCTGGTTCAAGTTAGGACGGGTTATTTTAGACTAATAAATATTTAATTAAAGCTAAGAACGATCGAGGTTAATTGGATGGAGGCCGAAGAGTTGGCAATACTCTTTTGGTGGGCCGTCGCTGTCGAATCAGTGTGTTGCTGGGAACCTAGATCGGTGGACCGATGTCTATTCTTGGTGAGATTAGCCTTCAGGCCTCCTTATTGCTAGCCAACACCTAGTTCTTGTCGATCTCCATGCGGTGAAGAAGATGAAGCTCGGGCCTGAGTTGACTTAAATCAAGTGAGGTTTGATTCAAATCAATAACACCAAACCGATTTGACCAAATCTCAAGCCTAGTTCATTTGGAATAATTAGGTTCAGTTGACCTGAACCAAATATGGGCTTGGTTCAGTCAACCAGCACCTGGACCCAAGCTAATTAAATTCACTGAACCAGAGATCAAATTGAGTTAAATCGGCAACCAAATCGTTTTTGTTGTTAAATCTAAGCCAAGTCTAGTTCCACTTGGATCAGACCCAACCAGTTCAAGGGGGTTCAATCAATTAAGGCCTAATCCAAGCCTATTTCATCTAAGTTTGAGCGTGATTCAAACCAATCCAAGCCAATACTAATTATCAAACGTAAACCTAGTAATTCTTAGCAATTAAACCTAACTAATTTGATTTGGCACAAGTCAAACCCTAAACCAGTTTAACTTTATGAACCAGAAGCTGAACTTGAACCCAATTTGATTAGGTAAAACCAGATCATGATCCAATTGGACAATTGCTAAAACCTAATTATGGTAATATCTAGTCTGATTGAGCCTTGATTAGAGGGGTGTAAATGTAATTTTAGCAATTCGATTAATGATGCTAGGGATTAATTTAGCTATGGTGATAATTGTATGTGACTGCTTTGGTGAATTATTGATATCGAGCCGGATTGATAGTACGGATTGGTGCTTTAAGATTCATGTTAGAGGTCTATGGTGGATGGTGAGTAGTGAATTCTAGATTAGCATTTGAGGTAGCAATTTTATACTTACTTTTACAAGATGTGATATTTTTCTATATGTAAGTCATAGCAAGTATTGCGCGCACTGATTTATCAGTATATGTTGATAATGCTCATATATGTTATGTTTAGCTATTGTATTATAATTTGGATTGACACATGATCTTGTAATATCATAGATGATGTTATCATGGTTTTATGATGTGGTATGCCTCATATTATGCCATTATGAGTTTTATTTTGTAGACGTACTAGTTGATATAAAAAGATATAATTAAATGGCTTGATGTAGGTATATGGACTACTTACTGTGGTGTTAGAGAGGTAGCATCGAGACGTATAACCATGAAGGCTTGATCTAGAGCTGATCTGAACTAACTTGGTTTATAATATCTGGCACGGATAACTAGTGATATGTGGCTTTAGTTTGAGCAAACTTAAACCAAATCTTGCTTAGGCATGTGGCATCAAGGTTAGGGCATGTAATCATGAAACTTCAATGTAGAATCAATATAGACTGACAATGTTTTTAACATGCGGCACTAGTGTAAGAACCAACTTGGGCATGTAGAAGTTGCAAGATTATATACATGGAGTACTTATGCGGCTATGATTGCTAATACGTATCTTCAGTGAGCCAAGAACTTTGATATAACTTTTATATATTTTTTCCCTCTAAATTTATATTTTTCAATTTTATTCTACTGACAATCTTTTCTGGCCTTATTATTAATGCTTGTTCATAATGATTATGTTACTCATGGTGTTCAAGGAGGTCTTGGGGTAGCTTATCTTATCTTGAAAGTGATTATTTTATTCTTTAAATTATCAGATGGTTTATAGATATTCCGTATTCAAATCTTACTAACATATCCCCGGGGGTGGGGAAAGGAGAAATTCCTCTCTTGAGCCTTATGGTTGGAAATTTCAATTTGATTAAAGTAACTACCTTTCGATGCTAAGTAGAATGGCGAAGATGTTTTTTTGTTAGTCCATAGTTTAAGCCCGTGTGAGTTTTGTTGGTCCATTCTTCAATGCTAATACTGTCCCAATGAGAACATTTATGCAGCTAAATAGGTTCATGCATATATTGCTTGTCTCATCTGGCTCATTTAAAGTATTGAAGTCCCTAAAGACTTGCATGGAAGGTCATGGATTTATGGAAAATCTCTAGATACTCTCTGCTATTGGCTAAATGTTTTAGCACCTTTGCATCAGCAAACATCAAGCTCTGGACTTTGTCATGAAGGATTTGTTCCCCATCTAATACTTCTAAACTCCTAGATTCCCTCCTAATCAAAGTATCGAAGGTAAATTAGGATGACTTCATCAAGTAAATTTCAAAATATGCCATTCCATTTACGGTAGCAGTTGCTTTTATCTTCTTGACATGCTTTCTTTTCCCCTTTTTTTTTTCTTGGACGGACCACTACAACATCTACTACTTCCCACCAGCTGAAGTATAAGTTTAGGCAGGGAACATATAGCTAAAATGTTTAGAGATGAAACTACATGAGCATCATAGGTATGGTGAAGCCTTATCTTCAACAAAAGCAACTTAAGAAATTGATATTGTTATAGAGTGTTGCCAAAGAATTCCATATTCTTTCTAGTGGTTTCACGTTTATATTTGACTATTTATTGATTCAATATATGTGACATGAAGCAGTTTAATGGATCTGTTTTCAGTTATGTAGGTGCTAGTTTTGACATGAGAATGAAGAGACATTTTTAGAGTTCATACAATATTTGTTATCTTTATTCAAAGAGAATTTTCATATGATAGAATTTGTCAAAGAAAAATTGGTACGTAGGAAATGTCAATATATCTACTTCATAGAATTAACTATATTTTTTAACATCAATCTTTCAAGTGATGGATAAGCAAGTAGTGGTCTCAACTATAGCGGTTATTTCTTTGCCAATCTCTTAATTCACATAGGTTTTGATTCTTGCCTATTTTTATGAGAGAAATGGTGGGGTAAGAGAAAGCCCACCACTCATTTCAAGGAGGTGAATGAAATGAGAGCTGTTGCAGACTTACAAATGAGGGGAGAAAGAGAAAAGAAAGGAAGAGATTAAAAAAAGCAAAAGAATACTTGGCCTTCTACTTAGTTATTTGGTTTAAATTTCAAGTTAATCATGTGCTAAAGCTCATTGAGAAGCTATCTATAAAGACAAAGGATTCATCAACTTTTCAAAATAGTGTTATGATAATATGCGATTGCAAAAAGAAGTGTCAACATATAAAATCTAAAAAATTAGCATTCCTATTATTTTTTTCATGTCATAAATATTAGCTTTTATCTTAGAAAATGAAATAACTGAAGTTAATAATGCGGCAGCATTCTGAGTGTTCCTATTTTCTCTGATAGTAACAAACTCCTTGGTTTATGGGGATTAGGGTAGCTAGTAAACTAAGACACCATATAGTTATTTAATTAGTGAGATGGTTAATCCATGCCTTATATTATGTTGGAATGAAAATCTTTATTATACTAATGTCATTTTTTTTAAAAAAAATTTACTTAATATGATTCTTGTAGTTTAAATGTTAATATAGAAGCTATGTTTTTTTTTTAAATTAACTTGATAGAAATGGGAGAAACCTTAATAAATAGTCCTAGTATTGCATTGGCACACCCAAAATCGCCCACAAAATAAAGATTGTATTTGGGTTTTAGTGAAGGGCTTATCCCTATCATATATGTGATTATATATTAAAAATAATATATTCACTTCTTTTGATTCTTGTAAGTTTAATATGAATTTTTTTTAGACTTTTTCTATGGATGGTGCGCAAACAAAGAGAAGTTAAAGGGCATAAGGACATGGTATAAAATGTTCAAGGGATTAAGGGATGCCCTTGAACTAGTGGTTGAAGTCTGATTTTTTAAAAATAATTATATAAAAGCATTCAAGCTAGACCTTTTTTAAAATTTATAATAAATATTATAATTTTAACTTATATGCAACGGTTTCCATGTGTTTGGCATGTGTGTTATGCTAGTAGCTTAAAATATCTAGTTTTACATCCCCATCTCAAGGTTTGACCGTGAGAGGAATAAACTAAAGATTCATCAATTTTGTAGGAGGAAGTCAGAAAATTGTGGTAGATGCCTTGTTCAATATTGGATTCATAGATTGCCTCAGGGACATGTTTCATGGCGATGATGGAGAGAGAAGTGCTTCTATACTCTTTTTAAATAGTTTAGATTTTTTATTAGGATGGCAACCGATCGCAAACATTTCTACAAAAGCTATTGCATATTTTGTCCCATATTTGGGTTTAGCTACCATTGTCAAGAAATAGTTGTTAGACTTCCGAATCATGCTCAGATATTTGACTCCAAACAAGTGCTACATTAAACATTACATTGGATAATTCAAATTACAACTTGTTCCAAAATTACTCTTCATGCAACTCATGCAAAAAACAATATATTGAAATTAAAATTAATTCATGATAACTTAGATATCATTTTGTATGGATTGTTGGATTTTAAAGCTTTTTTTATTATTTCATAACCTTTATATGAACTTCTATGGTTTAAATATTTCAAAAGACTTGTTTTGGCTACAGTTTTGTGTAAGAGTGACAACATTCTCTCTCTCTCTCTCTCTCTATATATATATATATATATATATATAATATCAAATAGATTCTTTATTAGATCTGATTGGATCCTCTATATGTGTTGTTGGATCTGATTCCATCTTCCACTAAAGACTCTTCTTTTATGTCACTTGGTTCCTATAGTTTCATACCAACGCTTTATTGCTTGCACTAGATCTAAAATTAATGCATTCCCCTTTCATATAACTTTGCTCTTCTTTTCCAAACCCATAACGCATTCTTCAATGGCTCCTTTATAATATAAATCTCTTCAATAATATCGATTTACAAAAACATTTTCTTTTTAATGAAAAAGTAAGCAAAGAAGGTGTTAACTCATCCAATTTTTATTAAGGGAAATAAATATAGAGACATGAATTATCAAAGTCATAGGGAAGAAGAGAGAAAAACATATGCACATATTTACCCCAAAAAAAACATATGCATAGGTTAATGCTAAAGTATTGAAAATCAAAAGATAAGCCAAGTTCCAAACAAAGGAAAATTTTTAAAATTCCCTAGAGTGGCCCAATCTTTAAAGACATGAACGCCCAAGGTAATAATAGCATTAGTAGATCTTTTCCTTTGCAAAAAGATTATATTTTGCCTCCCCTGTCATGTACTCCAACAAATTGTTAATACTGACTGAGCCCATGCTAATCTAGAGTTTTTTGTCCCCTTATTCTTTTCCTTCTCCAAACAGTCCATGGGGAGAGAAAGGATGCCACGAATCTTGGTTTAATATTCTCATTTTGCTTCCTTTAAATTTATTTGGCCAAGGAATAGGATAATATAAGGTGATTAATAATTTCACTAAATAACTATACTGGGCTGGTTAACATTCCGACCCTTTTATAAGAAAATATATTTCCTACATGAAGTTGATTCTTAAGGGCAACAATTATTATTAGTGTATTGATGTTTCATTTATAATAGCGGTTGGAAGGTGTGGATATAAGAATGATAACTTGTAGCGTATTAGATTGGACTAATTTTGGGATGTTACACTTAGAAATAGATTTTAGAAAGAATATGTGAAGATTAAGAAATAAGAATTAAGATAAACTAATCAGATTAAGCCTTAAGTATCATTCATTCGTTAAATTGATTTTTTTTTTCTTTCGTCATTCGCGAATGTTCCGTAGTGGACGGTGATGACGCCCAATCACTGATCCTATGCATCGGAAATAGATGGATTCTTCAGGCTCCGCTTCACCAGGTTACCTGCAAGGAAGTCCAGGACTTGAGAGGATTCTCCGGTGGGACCCTCCGATGTTCAAGTTAGCAATTGAGGTCACAGCCGAAGATGAGCTCAGATGAGCTCTTTTTAGGTGAAAAGGTAATCCAGAGAAGAAGGGGTTTCTATTTGGATATCAAGATAGCGATTCTCTAGGGATTATCGCGCATACCTGTTTATTGAGTGGATTCACCTTTTTATAAGGGTTGACCCGGGCATGATCACGTGGGATTCCGTGAGGAGGGAATGTCTGTGGAGTTCTGGGGAATTGCGTGAATCCGCGCTGGTTGGTGGGTCCTGTCTCATCGGAAAGGGAGAAAGCGGCGGTTGGTAGGCTAAGTCCCATCAGCCAGCGGGGCTGTTGGGTAGTTGGGTTCAGTCCCATCAGCAATGTGGCCTGTGGGTAGTTGGATCTGGCGCTGTCAGGCAGCGCAGGTCAGAGAGGTGGTTCCTTGGACTGCTGGAGCCATGCTGGGGCCGATTTGGAGAGAACTGGGACGTCTCGACCCTCCTGAGGCTAAGCCTGGTTGACCAGGGGCGGCTGGGGCCGACCTCCCCGGCCAAGAAGTGCCGGGCGGGGCTAGCCGAGAATGGCCTGGGCCGACTCGGCGGGCTCGGAGATGCCGGGGCCGAAAGGGGCCGGTCAAGAATGGCCTGGGCCGACTTGGCGGGCTCGGAGACGCCGGGGCCGAGAGAGGGGCCGGCTAGGAATGGTTGGGGCCGACTCGGCGGGCTCGGAGATGCCGAGGCCGAGAGGGTCCGGCCATGAGTGGCCGGGGCCAACTCGACAGGCTCGGAGACACCGGGGCCGAGAGGGGTCGGCCAGGAATGGCCGGGGCCGACTCAGCGGGCTCGGAGATGCCGGGGCCGAGAGGGGCCTGCCAGGAATGGCCGGGGCCGACTCGACGGGCTCGGAGATGCCGGGACCGAGAGGGGCCGGCCAGGAGTGGCCGGGGCCGACTCGGCAGGCTCGAAGACGCCGGAGCCGAGAGCTGGCCAGGAGTGGCCGGGGCCGACTCGGTGGGCTTGGGGACGCCGGGGCTGAGAGGGGCCGGCCAAGAGTGGCCGAGGCCGACTCGGTGGGCTCGGAGACGCCGGGGCCAAGAGGGGCCGGCCAGGAGTGGCTGGGGTCGACGGCCGTCACTGGAGGCCAGAGCCAGAGGCTGTTGCTGGAGGCTGGAGCCAAAGGCCGGAGCCAAAGGCCGTCGCTGGAGTCCGGAGCCAAAGTCTGGAGCTAAAGGCCGTTGCTGGAGGTCGGAGCCAAATGCCGTAGCCAAAGGCCGGAGCCAAAGGTCGGAGCCGATGGCCGTTGCTGGAGGCCGGAGCCAAAGGCCAGAGCCAAGGCCGTCGCTGGAGGCCGGAGCCAAAGGCCGGAGCCAAAGGCCGTTGCTGGAGGCCGGAGCCAAAGTTTCCTTTTTGGGTTTTGCTGTCACATCATTATCTCCGAAAATCATGCAAAAGATAACATCACCCAGGGGAGACGGTCAGCCGTATTAGATGCCCCCCAGCCCCTGAGCCCTAAGGACCATGCGCCTGCCGCCCTTTGGGCGAAAGGGGCGCAAAAATTCAAAGGAGATGATTGCTTCTCTTGGTGCGCTTTAAATGGGCTGATGGGTTGGCGCTTAGTTTCAAGGCGGTGTCCCTTCGAAGATCTCCCGTAATCATGAGTTAGGTGGCGATGACGTTGGTGCCGGACGCTCCGGAGAAGGAGCCCATCGGGCGATGGGAAGAAAGGTGGAGGCATCATTGCTGCTCCGTTTCCTATGGCCTACGATTGGCTGGGGATCACGTCTTCTGGAATGGATCGAGGCGGCATGCCTCGGGCGCAGGCAAAACTTTTGACCGGCAGTCTTCGGCGCAATGGGTGCGCGCCAGATGGCGGGATCTGGGGCGGTGCTTTGCAGGAGACGGGGGCTATAAAAACCCTCCCAGGGACCTGTAGAAGCTTTTACGCTGCCATTGCTTTCTTCTTCTACTTTCTTCTCCTTTGAGTTCTCCTACAACCTAAGTCTTCCCAACTCCCAGGTTAGTTTCATCCCCCCCTTTTTCTTTTTCCTATGGACCGCGTACCATTAGGGAGGGCAAGAAGCCCGTAGAAGAGTCTTCCCAGTCTAGCAGTGAGGACCAGGCCCCTGTAGCTAGAAGTCGAATGCCCCCGTCAGTGGGCAGTGTAGTCATCCGTGGTGAGTCAGGGGCAGCAGGACCCCTGATCACCTCTGGTCCTCCTATTAGGGCGGTTCCCCTGTCCTCTCGTCATCCGGTGCTTTCTCCGACGGTGAGTTCAGATCCATCGGGGCCAGCTGGGGTGGCCTCCATCATGACCTCTAAGGATATAGAGGCCCTTAGAGCTAAATACTGTGTTCCCGACTTTATTGACCTGTCCACGCCGGGGCCCAAGGATAGGGTGACCTCCGACCATCCGGGCTAGGTTGCTCTGTACGAGGAGTTCTTCTGGTGCGGGCTGCGCCTTCCTTTCCACCCCTTTTTCCTTAATCTTTTAGATAGATATAGGTTAGTGCAGGCACAGTTGACTCCGAACTCGATTCGGATCATTTATGCCTTTGTCATTCTCTGTCACTTCGAGGGGGCCCGCCCCGGGCTATCCCTATTCTGAGCTTTCTATAAGCTCCGCCGCCAGGGTGAGGGTGCCTGGTGGGCATTTACTGCCAGGCCGGGTAGAGCCTTCCCACTAGGTCTTCCATCTAAAATTAGGGGGTGGAAACCCAGATTTCATTTGCCCATGTCGAGGGAGTTAGGGCCGACTGGAGGGAGCCTGAGACCAGCTCCAACAAAGATTCTTCCGTAGGAAATAGGGATAGGGAGCTATTCACCCAACTGTCCAACTGTCAGATCCCCAATTACAAGGAACTCCTGTCCGAGGAGAACCTGGTAGAAGCCGAGTTAGCCCCGCCGACCGGTGAGCTTGGCGCCTGAATCTTTCTATTCGTCCTTTGATTTATTGCACGCCGCTACTGATGCTTGTTGTTCTTCTGTGCAGCAATGAGGGTTTCTGCCAGCGACTTTGAGGCTGTGCTGAGGTAGAAAAGGCAGGCGACTGGAGAGTCGTCTCGGCCAACAAAGAAACCCCGAGGAAGGGAGCCGGCGAGGCCGGCCGCAGCCCCCACAGCCTTGACACCCGCGGGGAGCCGGCCGAAAAGAAGCCAGCTGCGAGGGCGGCCCGGAAGTCCGCGAGGGTCGAGACCGAAGAAGGGGAGATCCCAGCCACCACCGAGGCAATGGTGGTGGTTTTGGATGGAGAGGAGGAAGCTCCCGCCACCGCCGACGTGCCCGAGGCGGGGTGGGTCACTGTCGCTGTTGCCCCTCCGGCTGCTGCCGAGCCGGAGAGAGAAAGTGCTCCCCCAGCCGCCAGTGAGGGGGAGCGGGTCACCAGGGAGGCCCGGAATGGGGCAGAGGCGACCGAGGAGCCAAGAGGGGAGTCAGGGAGCTCGTCCCACCAGCCGGCCAGGCGCCCAGCCTGTCCCCAAGCCGAAGGCCCAAAGGTGGGGCAAACAAGGTTGGTTCCCCCGATCGGCTCGATGGCGGATGGCGCGCAGGCCTTTCGCCTCCTGTCAGGTGTTCGGACCTCCGAGATCGAAGAGGAGACGCGGGGGATGAGTCACTCTTGCTCCTGGACATGGTAATGGTTTCTATCGTCCAGGTAAACTTTGAGCACTTGTAATTTTCCCATATTTCTTCTTCTTCTCATAACTGACATGTTTCCTCTGCTGCAGTTGGTCACTAGAGCGTTGGGCCTTCGCGAGGCGCTGGCCCACTCTTCCACCACAATCTCCAAGGCACTGGCACGGGTCGATAAGTATAGGAAGGAAAGCATGGCGCAGGCTGAAAGCCTTGCTCGCCTGCGCCAGGAGACCTCGGCCCGCGAGGAAAATTGGGCCTGTCGCTTGAAGGAGATGGAGAGCCGGGTCGAAGTTGAAAGCGGTTGGGCCTCCGCGGCCGAGGCCAAGATGGAGCTGGCCTCGGAGAGATCGAGAGCCACCTCGGCATGAATTGAAGAGTTGACTCAGCGGCTCCAACGCACTGAGGAGGAAACTCGGGTCGCAGTGGAGAGGGCGGCCGCCGCGGAGAAGGCGGTGGTGGAGGCTGCAGAGAAAGCAGCCGCCGCGGAGAAGGCGGCGATGGAGGCGGGCTTGGAAAAGGTCGGGGCAGTGGCCTGTGCTGACGAGGCCAGCGCCGTGCTGCGGAGGCCGAGAGCAAGGCCTGGGAGGCTGAGGCCAGGGCGCAGCGGGCTGAAGGAGAGGCGGGGCAGGCCGTCCCCAACTACAAGGCTTCGCCAGAATTTAAGCAAGAAGTCATCGAGGCCATCCTCGATGCCTACGTTCAGGGCTTTGAGATGTGCAAAGTCAGAGTATCTGCAGCCCTCAAGATTGACATTGCTGAACTCGAAGATATTCGGCCTGGAGATCCTGTCGAGGAGCCTGCGGAGAAGAAGGATGAAGGGGAGCCCGGCCCCGCCGAGCCTTGACTTGTATTTTTCTTCTCTTTCTTTTACCTCATGTAACCAGCCTTAGGCCTAATCTTGTACTCGCCTTTGGCCATTAATGAAGAAACTTTTGTCTAAACTTCTTGCTTTTGTACTTCTCTTCTATGGTTAATGGAAAAGTCCTTTACCCGAAATCCCGTTGTGTCTTGATCTGCTTGCATCTTTCACTTTTAAGGGAAGCGCCTTACTGTGCCAAACCAGACACGCTGGCGAGGTTAGGACCGACGTCATCGTTGTAAGGGTACCAAAGATAAGTGGAGTTGGCCAGAGGGAGTCTTTGTTGGCTTGCTTGGTGCTGAAGATGCCTGAACCGATTAAGGCTGATTAGGGAAGGCCGTGATCGTGCCATTTCAAGTTGTTAGGAGGGATACCACCGTGCCGGGGCTGAGGGGGGTGGCACTAACGGTCGCCTTGAACCGCTTCAGTGGCATGTAAGCCATCTGAAGGGCGACTCAATCGGGTACGTGGCTGTTAGGGTCTTAACTGACCCGGGGCACCACTGTGCTGGGCACGAGTGGTGCCCCGTTAGTCGTGATGCCAGTGAGCTTCTTTTGAACCAACTTGGGGATTTGTGTGCCACCCAAGTGATGACTCAGCCGGTTACGGAGCCTTTAGGGTCTTAACAACTCGGGGGCACCACCGTGCCGGGGCCGAGTGGTGTCCCATGGGCCACGATGCCAGTGAGCTCCTTTTGAACCAACTTGGGGTTTGTGTGCCGCCCAAGTGGTGACTCAGCCGGGTACGGAGCCTTTAGGGTCTTAACCGACTCGAGGGCACCGCCGTGCCGGGACCGAGTGGTGTCCCATGGGCCGCGATGCCAGTGAGCTCCTTTTGAACCAACTTGGGGGTTGTGTGCCACCAAGTGGCGACTCAGCCGGGTACGGAGCCTTTAAGGTCTTAACCGACTCGGGGCACCGCCGTGCCGAGGCCGAGTGGTGTCCCGTGGGCCGCAATGCCAGTGAGCTCCTTTTGAACCAACTTGGGGGTTTGTGTGCCGCCCAAGTGGCGACTCAGTCGGGTACGGAGCCTTTAGGGTCTTAACCGACTCAGGGGCACCACCATGCCGGGGCTGAGTGGTGTCCCGTGGGCCGCGATGCCAGTGAGCTCCTTTTAAACCAACTTGGGGTTGTGTGCTGCCCAAGTGGTGACTCAACCGGGTATGAACCCTTTAGGGTCTTAACCGACTCGGGGGCACCACCGTGCCGGGGCCGAGTGGTGTCCCGTGGGCCGATGCCAGTGAGCTCCTTTTGAACTAACTTGGGTTTGTGTGCCGCCTAAGTGGTGACTCAGCCGGGTATGGAGCCTTTAGGGTCTTAACCGACTCGGGGGCACCACGTGCCGGGGCCGAGTGGTGTCCGTGGGCCACGATGCCAGTGAGCTCCTTTTGAACCAACTTGGGGGTTTGTGTGCTGCCCAAGTGGCAACTCAGCCGGTACGGAGCCTTTAGGTCTTAACCGACTCGGGGCCCCACCGTGCCAGGGAGGAGTGGTGTCCCATGGGCCGCGATGCCAGTGAGCTCCTTTTGAACCAACTTGGGGGTTCGTGTGCCATCCAAGTGGCAACTCAGCCGGGTATGGAGCCTTTAGGGTCTTAACCGACTCGGAGGCACCGCCGTGCCGGGACCGAGTGGTGTCCCGTGGGCCGCAATGCCAGTGAGCTCCTTTTGAGAGACTTGGCCCTCTGGCGCAAGGGAGAATAGGCTGCTGTGTCAAAAAGGGCCTCCTTTATTACTTCACGCTCCAGGGGAATACATCAATGATAATATCGGTGGAGGTTATCTGCATTCCAGGTATGTGGAATGGGTTTCCTGTCGAGTTTCTTTAATTTGTATGCCCCCCTGTGAAGTGTTTCGGTGACGCGGTAAGGACCCTCCCAGTTGGGGGATAGCTTACCCCCCTCTGTAGGCTTTGATACTTCGGCTTTTCTCAAAACCAAGTCTCCACGGCGGAAAACTTTGGGACGCACCCGAGCGTTGTAGTACTTGGCCGCTCGTTGACGGAAGGTCGCCATGCACAGCCTCGCCCAATCATGCGCCTCATCTATGAAGTCCAGGTTAGCCCGTATCAGTGCAGAGTTATTTTCCTTATTGAAGGACTCCACCCATGGGCTGGGAAGACCGATCTCAACGGGGATGATGGCTTCAGATCCGAAGGCAAGACTGAAAGGAGTTTCGCCCGTTGGAGCTCTAGGGGTCGTGTGGTAGGCCCATATCACACTGGGGAGCTCCTCCACCCACCGACCCTTGGACCTGTCTAGCCGGGTTCTGAGTCCTCTAAGGATGGTGCGGTTCATAACTTCCGCCTCCCCATTGGTTTGAGGATGGCCGACAGAAGTGAATCGGTGATGAATGCCTAGCTCTCCACAAAAGGCTTTGAATGCTTCATTGTTGAATTGGCGGCCATTGTCCGTGACAAGGGTGTGGGGCAAGCCAAAACAGCATATGATCGACTTCCAAAAGAAGGCTTTGACTTTGCTTTCGGTGATCTTGGCCAGTGCCTCAACCTCAACCCATTTGGTGAAGTAATCAATGGTGACTAGCAAGAATCTCCGCTGCCCTGAAGCTGGGGGGAATGGTCCGAGAATGTCCATTCCCCACTGGGCGAAAGGCCATGGGGCCGAGAGCAGATTCATTAGGGCAGATGGTTGATGCTGGATGTGTGCGTGGCGCTGGCAGTCATCGCACTTCTGAACCAATCGGACGGCATCATCCCTCATCTTGAGCCAGAAGTATCCTTGACGAAGGGCTTTTTGAGCCAAAGATCTGTCCCCCAGATGATTTCCATAGATGCCTTCGTGAATCTCTCTGAGGATGTAGTCGGCGTCGGTGGGCCCAACCCACCTGAGTAGGGGGTAGGAGAATGACCTTCTGTATAGACGCCCATCCAGGAGGGTGAATTTGGAGGCTCTCCACTTGAGCAGCCTAGCTTCATCACAATCATCAGGGAGAGTGCTGTCGGTAAGATAACGGACGTAGGCGTCCATCCATGTGGGCTCTTGAGTGAGTGGGAGGACTTCTTCACTGTCCTCTATGCTGGGTCTCTCCAAATATTCAATATAGGCATCTCTCGCCAAGCCGTCGGTGGAGGTGGCCAGACGAGAAAGGGTATCGGCCTTGGCATTTTCGCTTCGGAGAATGTAACTGATACTAAAGTAAGGCAGTGGGGAAGTTAGGAGCTTAACCTTGCCCAAATATCGCGCCATAATGGGGTCGCGTGCTTCATATTCCCCGTGGATCTGTCCAGAGATAAGTTTGAGTTGGTAAAAGCTCTAAGACGCCTTACTCCCAATTCTCGGGCCAACCTCAACCCAGCCAGTAGGGCCTCGTACTCGGCTTGGTTGTTGGTGGCATCGAATAGGAAATGCAGGGCACATTCTGTTCTTTCTCCACCTGGCCAAGAATGAGGCCGGCACCACTTCCTTGTGAATTTGACGCGCCATCCACATGAAGGAACCAGGATTCTCCATCATCATCTGGCTGAAGCTCACACTGCTCATGGAAGCCTCTTTGGGATCTTCCTCCGTCCAAGTGCACTCGACCAGGAAATCGGCTAAGACCTTAGACTTCAGCGTCGGCTGAGCTTAAAAAGAAAGGTCGAACTCTCCCAGCTTGATGGCCCACTTGGCTAGTTGGCCTGAAGTGTCTGGGCGAGCCAGAATGGCTCGAAGGGGCTGATCCGTGAGCACCACAATAGGATGGGCTTGAAAGTACGGGCGGAGGCGTCGGGTGGAGACTATTAGGGCAAAAATAACCTTCTCCATCTTGGAATATCTAACCTCCGCATCATGAAGGACCTTACTCACATAATAGACGGGCCTCTGAGTTCCATCGGCGTCGAGGCGCACCAAGACTGAGCTAACGGCTTTCGATGAAGCGGCTAAGTAGAGGAAGAGACTTTCTCCATCTTTTGGCTTGGACAGAAGTGGCGGAGAAGACAGGAATGCCTTCAACCCATCGAAGGCTTTCTGACAGTCATCCGTCCATTCAAAGCTATTCACTCTCCGTAGGGCTTTGAAGAAAGGCAAGCATCTCTCAGCCGATTTGGAGAGGAAACGACTTAGAGCCGCTATCCTTCCCATCAATCGCTGCACTTCTTTCTTACTGGATGGTGGCCTCATGTCGAGTATGGCTCTGATTTTCTCTGGGTTTGCCTCGATCCCTCGCTGGGTCACCATGAAGCCCAGGAATTTGCCTACCGTGATCCCGAAAGCATATTTCTTGGGGTTCAACTTGACTTGGAAACGACGGAGGTTGTTGAAAGTCTCCTCTAAATTGGAGACGTGATCAGAAGCGCGGGTGCTCTTAGTCAGCATATCGTCTACGTAGACTTCCATGTTCCGGCCCAGCTGGTCCTGGAACACTCTGTTCATCAACCTCTGGTAAGTTGCCCCCGCGTTCTTAAGACCAAAAGGCATTACTTTGTAGCAATAAATGCCCTTCTCTGTCACAAAGGAGGTATGCTCCTCGTTGCTAGGGTCCATCCTTATCTGATTATATCCTGAGAAGGCATCCATGAAGCTGAGGAGTTCATGCCCGGAGGTGGAATCCACCAGCTGATCAATTCTTGGCAGGGGGAAGCTGTCCTTTGGGCACGCCTTGTTGAGGTCGGTGAAGTCTATGCAAATCCTCCAGCTCCCATTCGCCTTACGCACCATGACCACATTGGCCAACCAACTGGGGTAGTGCGCTTCCCGGATGTGGCCGGCACTGAGTAGCTTGTTAACTTCTTCGTCAATGGCCTTTTGTTAGTCAGGGGCAAAGCTTCTCTTCTTTTGGCGGATCGGGCGGTGCCATGGATCGATGTTGAGTCTGTGGGTGATCACTTCCGGAGGGATGCCGGGCATATCAGATGCTGACCAGGCGAAGACGTCCGAATTGGCCACAGAAAGGCTAAGAGATGTTCCCGGTCCTCTGGAGGGAGGAGTCCGCCGACACGGACGGTCCTCGCCGGGTCATCTCCAAGGGGGAAGGTCAAAAGATGTTCAGCTGGCTCTCCTCCCTTGTTAGAGTCTCTGGGGTCAGATGCTTCAAAGGTTGGTTCAGCTTCCAGGGGGCTTGACGCCGTATGATAACATGGCAAGACCGGGCTGGTCTCGCCGCGCATTTCTTCAACTCCTTTGCTAGTGGGGAACTGCACTAGTAGACGCCGGGTGGAAATGACTGCGTCCAAAAGGTTCAGACCTGAGCGCCGAGAATGGCATTGTATGCCAAGGGGACCCTCACGACCAAGAATTCATGATCACAGTGCTTTGGCATGGTGGCGTCCCAGCTGTCACGGGCAAAGGTATTTCGCTTTCTACCCTCACGGAGTCCCCAGTAAATCCGACTAACGGGGCGCCACGGGCTGGAGAGAGTCCAGAGATAATCCCATCCGAACAAAAGCGTCATAAGTAAGGATGTCAGCTGAGCTGCCACTATCAACTAATATCCTTTTTACAGGGTGCCTGGCGATCGTCATAGAGACGACTACGCCTTCATTGTTTACATTTTTCACTACAATAGGTCCCCCCAGGGATTACATTGTTCAGTGCCTCTCCCCTCTCGGCCGTTTGGGTGCAGAGGCTGTTCCCCAGGACACCATTCCGACCGTCCGCTCAGTGGAGGCATTATCGACCGGGGCTTGGACAGGCGGGGGCCCCATGAGGGCCGGCAGCGGCTGCGGCGTCTTTTGGACATATTTGCCGAGGTAGCCCATTGAATGAGCTCCTCGATGGCCCTCTTCAAGCTGTAGCAGCTATCGGTATCGTGGCCATAGTCCCGGTGGAATCGGCAGTAGCGGCTCTTGTCGCAGGGAGGACCTTTCTTCATGGGAGGAGGTCGTTGAAGATAAGGCTCACCCTCGATCTCCATCAGGATGTGGGACCGAGGGGCTAGGAGGGGTGTGAGCTTACTCTCGTCGGGGACGGGGCTTTCGACGCCTATTGTCGGATCGATGAGGCGGGTCAGCTCGCCGGTGTCGAGGGGGCCCGTTGGCTCGGGGCGAGCAGGCTTGTGGCTGGAGCTTCTTGAGGATTCCCGGCGGGTGAAGTCGGCTTCATCCGCGCGGATGTATTTTTGAGCTCGGAGGAGGAGATCGGAATAGGAGCTTGGGGGCTTCTTATCCAAAGAGAAGGTGAAGCGGGACGGGGAGTCCCCGCTTCAATGCCAACGTTGCCACCGCATCGTCAAGATGGTATACCTCGAGAGCGGCAGCTTTGAACCGGGACACAAAGTCCCGCAGTGACTCTCCCTCCTTCTGATGGACGGAGAAAAGACTGTCGGCTACCCTTGGGATTCATCGGCAAGTGTCGAAGTGTGCCAAAAAGGCTTTCTCCAGCTCCCGGAAGGAGTCGATGCTGTGAGGGGGCAGGCGCGAGTGCCATGCACGGGCGGCCTTCCGTAGAGTGGCAGGGAAGGCCTTGTAGAGAAGGGCGTCTGAAGCGCCCTGGACTTGCATCATTGCCTTGTAACTCTCGAGATGGTCGAGAGGATCGATCGTACCATCGTACGGGTTCACCTGGGGGAAACGAAACCTGGAGGGGACAGGCTCCTCAGAATCTGGGGTGTAAGGAGGATGGGTGTCAAACTCCTCCTCTGGCTGATGATTGATTTTCTTGGCGAGCTCGTCGAGTCGCCTGTTGTACTCCTCCAGGCGTTCCTCTGCCTGGCGGCTGATCGTCGGGGCCCTCCGAGATGGCTGGAGGTAGAAAAGAAGAAGAGGCAGAAAGAGATGAGACGGGAGTCGGGACTTCCGCCTGGGCTCCTCCTGATGATGCGGCTCGGGAGGAAAGTTGTTGGGGCATGGTCAGGGGACCATGGCCGCTTAGGGGGCTCGCCCGGGGCTTCCTAGGGGAAACTGGGCGTCGGCTGGTCTCCCATCGACCGGCTCCCGCCAAGGAGAGCCTCCCCTTGCCGATTGCTGACTGGGGGGAGCAGTCTGATGCTGATGGCCACGGACTGTTGCTGCTGGAGCCGTGGACCATGGCGGTGAGATTTTGGACCTGACGGGAAAGGGTCGCTAGCCGTTCCTGCTGTTTGGTCACGGCCTCCGGTGGTTGGCAGGTGACTGGAGGGTTGATAGCAGGGGGATCGGCCTCCTGTTGCCTGGATGGCCGGGGAAGCCCCGCTGGACAGCTGACGGAGGCATCCTGAGCTCGCGTTACCACCATGGTTCGATGAAGGAGAGAGAGAGGCTAAGGGTTCGTCTTATCTTCTCAACGTTGCCCCCTTCCTGGCGTACCAATCTGATGACACCCAATCATTGATCCTGTGCGTTGGGAACGGATAGATTCTACAGGCTCCGCTTCACCAGGTTACCTGCAAGGAAGTCCCAGGACCGAGAGGATTCTTCGGTGGGACCCTCCGACGCTCAAGTTAGCAATTGAGGTCACAGCCGAAGATGAGCTCAGATGAGCTCTTTTTAGGTGAAAAGGTGCTCCAATAAGAAGGGGTTTCTCTCTAGATCTCAAGATAGCAATTCTCTAGGGATTATCGTGCATACCTGTTTACTGAGTGGATTCACCTTTTTATAGGGGTTGACCCGGGCATGATCACGTGGGATTCCGTGAGAAGGGAATGTCTACGAGTCTAGGGAATTGCATGAATCCGCGCTGGTTGGTGGGTCCTGTCTCATCGGAAAGGGAGAAAGCGGCGGTTGGTGGGCTAAGTCCCATCAGCCAGCGGGGCTGTTGGGTAGTTGGGTTCAGTCCCATCAGCAATGTGGCCTGTGGGTAGTTGGATCTGGCGCTGTCAGGCGGCGCGGGTCAGAGAGGTGGTTCCTTGGACTGCTGGAGCCATGCTGGGGCCGATTTGGAGAAATTGGGATGTCTCGACCCTCCGAGGCTGAGCCTGGTTGACTAGGGGGGCCGAGGCCGACCTCCCCGGCAAGAAGTGCCGGGTCGGGGCCGACCGAGAATGGCCTGGGTCGACTCGACGGGCTCGGAGACGCCGGGGTCGAGAGGGGCCGGCCAGAATGGCCTGGGCTGACTTGGTGGGCTCGGAGACAGGGCCGAGAGAGGGCCGGCCAGGAATGGCCGGGGCCGACTCGGTGGGCTCGGAGATGCCGGGGCTGAGAGAGGGGCCGCCAGGAGTGGACGGGGCCAACTCGGCAGGCTCAGATGTCGGAGCCGAGAGGGGCCGGCCAGGAGTGGCCGGGGCCGACTCGGTGGGCTCGGAGATGCTGGAGCTGAGAGGGGCCGACTAGGAGTGGCCGAGGCTGACTCGGCGGGCTCAGAGACACCGGGGCCGAGAGGGGCCAGCCAGGAATGGCCGAGGCCTGACTCAGCGGGTTTGGGGATGCCGGGGCCGAGAGGGGCCGGCAGGAGTGGCCGGGACGACTACTGGCCGGCCCCTCTCAGCGGGCTTGAAGATGCCAGGGCCGAGAGGGGCTGGCCAGGAGTGGCGGAGCCGACTCGGCGGGCTCGGGGACGCCGGGGCTGAGAGGGGCCGGCCAGGAGTGGCCGGGGCCGACTCGCGGGCTCGGAGACGCCGGGGCCGAGAGGGGCCAGCCAAGAGTGGCCGGGGTCAACGGCCGTCGCTGGAGGCCGGAGCCAAAGGCCGTTGCTGGAGGAGCCAAAGGCCAGAGCCAAAGGCTGTCGCTGGAGGCCGAAGCCAAAGGCCAGAGCCAAAGGCCGTTGATGGAGGTTGGAGCCAAAGGCCGGAGCCAAAGGTCGGAGCCGATGGCCGCTGGAGGCCGGAGCCAAAGGCCGTCGCTGGAGGCCAGAGCCAAAGGCCATCGCTGGAGGCCAGTGCCAAAGGCCGTTGCTGGAGGCCGGAGCCAAAGGCCGTTGCTGGAGGCCGGAGCCAAAGTTCTTTTCTGGGTTTTGCTGTCACATCATTATATCCAAAAATTCATGCAAAAAATAACACACCCAGGGGAGATGGTCAGCCGTATCAGACGAAGAAAGAAATTTTAGTGAGGCGAACGTAAGTAGTGGAAAGAGCGAGAGTGAGAATATTTGAGAAGCCAAAGCTAGACCACATATTTTTCATCTCCATTTGTCTTCGTATTTTCCCTTTTTCTTTCTTGCTTCTTTCCGGTCTTCCTGCATCCATGCTGGTAAACCATCATGGAAGGGTATAGTTTGAACCGCTTCACCATGGATTAATTATCATAAAAAAATATGCTGGTAAACCATCATCGCTAAACTTGAGCTAACGCTATCGGTGAGGGGGGGAGGCCGAGAAAATGTCACGATATTTTACTGAGTCTTCTCCCCTGTTTCCAACCGGACCCGAGGGAGGCTGCCGAGCCTGGTGGCAAGTGCCGCCACCCTTCATCAGCAGTGAACGGGCAACGGGGAAGGGGGAGCCGAGTGGGCGAGAGCCGATGATGGGTTGGGGCCGACGGAAAGAGAGAGAGAGAAGTGAGGGTGATGGAGAGAACAGGGAGAGAGAGAGGGAGAGGGAGTAGAGAGAGGGAAGGAGACGGGAGAGAGAATAGGGAGAGGGACAGAGATGGGAGAGAGAGAGCAGGAGCAGGAGAAGAAGAAGAAGAAAGGAGTGGCGCTCACGTCGAGGTGAATGGAAAGGGAGAATTCACGTGAGAAAAGGCTGAGGCTTTCTTATTGGGCTGGGCTTGAACCAGTGGGTCGGTTGGTTCAAATTGGTTCAAGCTTTAGGCTAGCTTTTAAATTAAAAATAAAAAAATTAAGGATTTAATTATAGATTTTATGGGGTTTGGCTAATATCTCTTGTGGGTTCAAATTTGGATAAAGAGATGCATAATCTGAACTTTATTTCATCAAATATCATATGATGTTTATGTTGAGCTGAAATAAAATGGGTTATATGAGTCCAAGGAAATATATTTATTTAATATTATATTGATAAAATCTAATCTTGAGAACTGAACCATGGTGATGAGCAGCGAGTCTAGTTTTGATAATAATGCTCAAATTGATCAACGGCCAAGGTAATCATATGAAAATTTATCACCAAATGTAGGGGCATTTTTGTAAATATTGCAAAGTTGGTGAAAACCCATAAAAGTAGAAAATAATTAAATTTTGGATGGAAAGTAGTAAGTATGGGGTTTCTAGACCCTAAGTGAGAGGGATAATTAAAAGAGTCATTTTAAAATTTTAGGCTAAAGGGGTAAAATGGTAATTGTTTGTTATGGATTTTGATAAAATTAATTATTTATGTGAAATTATAGGTGATCGCTGACTACACATGTTGCATTGAGGGGATTGTGGGGAGTAGCGATATGAAGTAGAAAATTTATACCCTACTGTTGTGTGATATATTTTCATAACTTGCATGCTTGCATATATCATGTTTTATTATGAAATTTCTTACATGATTTAAGATGAATATTATGAATTCTTGTGGATTTGCATGTATATTGTAATATATTATTTTGATATAAATGATTTTGGACTTTTTCACCATGCATGCGAGTTTTGGTATTCTGGCTGTGAGGTGGCTTGGTGATGCTATGGAGATGTTTGAAAGTGGCATATTTGAGGGAGATGGTGTATATTATGGGTACTGCGGTACATGGTACTAATTTTGGTGGTGAGGTGGGGTACTGCAAAACCATTACGCTACTACATTGGCGGCCTGGGGAAGGGCACAAAGCCGAGTAAGCTGGGTAGAATAGAGTTATGGCAGTTGGCATGACTGAGTTTATTATGCTGGGTATTAGTATATAAACCAATCTGGGTGAAAGAAGTATCACCATGTTAGGTTGTTGACACGTAATACTAACTCTTGAATGGGGATAGTATGTACCGGCAATATGGCGTTGTGATATTTATTAAGAAAGTGGCTCACTTAGTGATGTCTTTACATGCATTGTGGCAAGGGAGATAGAGGGAGGCCTAGGCGTATTGCTTACTAAGTGAGTGCGACCTGCTTAGTGGTGTCTTATGTACAGAGCATGGATGTATGGGTGTGGAGGTTATTCTGAGGTGGTGGTATGATTATTTTGATATGTCGAGGTGATGGTGGATATGTGGATGATTTGGGTGTGACTGCAGTTATAGGATGAGTTGGTGGTGGATTGGGACTTTCAGGTGGTTTGAATATTTCTCTTTGAATGTGAATGTTATTGGTTTCTCGAATGGATATATCATGATATTGTTTGTTCAAACATATTTTGATTATATTAAACTGTTTATTTGACATATTCATAATAGTAAGTATAGAAGTTCTACTAAACTTTTTAGCTCATTCAATTATATTTTATATTTTTGCAGCAGATAAGGATGATGTATACTTGATAAATCAATACCTTAGGGATAGACCTTAGGAGTGAGACTATGGAGTTGTTGTGATTACTCTTTTGGGTATATAGACTTTTGTATTTATCAAATGAGGATGGCATGTACAGGTTTGGTGATATAATATAGAAAATAATATATGTGTTCTAATTTTATAGTTGCATCTCATGATGTGTTCAAGTTGAAGTTAGCAGGCCTTGCATACTCTTGAGGTTTATTTTAAGATTATGCATCCATGTCGCGATGCCCCTGGACCGGGTTTAGGATTGGGGGTCATGATATAGAGTGGTATCAAAGCTTAGGCTTCAAACCATAGGGAGAGAGGGGTAGAATAGACCCTAGAGATAAGTAAGGAATAGGCTTTAAAGTATAGGGTGATGTTGAGATCTTTGGACATCATAACCAAAATTTAATTTTGGGACCTAAATTCCTAAAAGCCTTTAGATATGGAAGCTTGGATAAAAGGGATGGATAAAGTTTTTGTGACCTAAGGTATGCTGAAGTTGATAGGGTCCTTTTTGCTTCTTTTTGCTTAAGGGGGAGGCTGAAGATTGGTGGAGGTTAGAGGTGTCAAGGAGAGGTGGTGATATCTCTTTGATCACCTGGGATGATTTTAGGGCAGTCTTTTATGACAAGTGCTTTTCTTCCAGTATCTAGGGTAGAATTTTTTTGAATTCAATCTGCTTCAACATGAAGATACGATAGTTTCTAAGTATCTCGATAAGTTTGAGGAGCAGTCTTGGTATCTCCTACCTTGGCTAGTAGTGATTCTGATAGAGCCAAGAAATTTGAGGATGGGCAGTAGGGAATTCGGTAGGAGGTCTTTAACTTTGAGCTGACCTCCTATAGAGCTATGGTCAATAAAGCCTTGGTCATTGAGAGAGGCCATAATGAGGCTCTAGCTTTCAGGGTCAGAGCTTTGAGGAGGACATCTGTAGCTAGAAGTGCAGCTGCCTAGAGTTCCCGAGGGTCCTATTCTGGGATGAAGAGGTCGGCTCCATCCACCTCAATGCCTAGGTCGAGGAGAGGCTTGGGCTGCTATTCTTGTGGCGGCCCTCATCTTCAGAGATGATGTCCCCAATATGTTTAGAATTGCTAGACCTGTCACAAATCGGGTCATCTTTCCTTCCAGTGCCCAGAAATGCAGCAATTGAGCCATCAGCATCGCCACCCTGAGTTGCTTCTATGTAGAGGCCAATGACTCAAGGCAGGGTGTTTTCTTTGACATAGCAGATGCTCATGCATCTAATACCGTGGTGTTGGCCCAGATGGCAACCCAAGAGGGGGGATGAATTAGGTTCTTTAAAAAATTTTACACTTAAAACCAATTTCACAAGATAAATGTGCACAAGTGAAGTAATACAATAAATGTGAGCACAATATAAAAGAAGAGAGAGAGAGATAAGCATGACAAACACACAAGGTTTATAGTGGTTCGGTGTTAGCTACACCTACATCCACTCCCAAGCAACTCTTGGGTCCACACTATAATCACCCTAATTATAGCTGAGTTATTTTGCAAGATCATAACTCAAACTTGTTATTTTACACCGGGGTCACAACGAACCCAGCCGATTTTCATAGGTTTACCAGTACGAAACCTAACACAAGCTAATCTTAGCTTACCCGAAGTCAACTACCTCAACTGATTCAATCCCCCTGATTGAATCAGAAAGCAAACAACTCAAATATGTGTTTACAGCAAATTAAAAGCTCCTCAAATGAGCAAATAAACAATATAAGTAAAATGAGTACAGAAAAGCCTGATTTGAAGCAATTTGAAGTTGAGCTTTTCTTCTTTTCCTCTTCTCTTCTGAATGAACTATCAAAGCTTGAACTCAGATTCTTAAAAAAGGCTCGGTGAAGAGAAGATTGAAGATTTAGGGCTCTTGCTTTTCTTCTTCAAATCGATGAAAATCCTTCGGATTTGATCTTGGAAGGCTTTTGGATTTCTCTTCTATCTCTTTTCAACAGTTAGTCTTTGACACAGAGATTTTTCTTTTTAAAATTTCTTGATTTCTCCCTTTTTCTTTTCTCCTCTGTTTTGAACGGTCAGAACCCCTTTTTATAATCTCTCTTAATCCATGATTTGGTGAAAAATAGCCGTTGAAATGTACTTGGATTAGTTCCTTACGCAAAGAAATAGAGTCATTGAAGAGTAGGTGAAAAAATATGACCGTTGGAGTTGATTCTGACAAATTTAAAAATCGACTCTGACAAGTTGGAGTTGGCTCTAACTTTTCAAGGTATCGGCTCTAAGTCGGATTTTTAAAAATAGTAAGAAAAAGTTCATCGTGGAGTCGGCTCCGAGATTCTGTGGTGTCGACATCGCGAGCTAGAGTCAGCTCTAATTTTTGGGTTCGGCTCTAACAATATTCCAAAAACGTAGTCTCTGTTCTCAGGTTAGAGTCGGCTCTAACTTTCCATGTGTCGACTCTAAATTCTGAAGCAGAAAAATAGTTTACTGTATCTCAGGTTATAGTCGGCTCTAACTTTCCAGGTGTCGACTCTAAACCATGCCGAAAGTGTTAAATTGTTCCGATACGCTCTGGAGTTGGCTCTAATGAATGCGGGTGTCGGCTCCAAGTTCTGAACTTTGACATATACCATTAAGAACTGATTCAAACCAATTTTTTATACAAAATTTGAATAATTTACCTTTCTAAATTCTAAACACTTGTCAATTTATTAGTAACATAAGGAATATACTCATGGCTTTTGTTAATCATCAAAATCAATAAGTGGGTCAACACGTGGTGACGATGAGATTATGTTGCTTCTATTCCTACTTATGCTTCATTTGATCTAAGAGCTGCTCACTCATTCATATCACCCACTTTTGTAAATGAGTATGAGTCCCTAAGTCCTGGAGCATTGGAATCTCTAATGCGAATTGTCATACTCAGTGGAGACATTGTGATGGTAGATTTGGTCTGCCAAGCTTGTCAGATCAGTGTGGGAGGCAAAGATATGATGGCACACTTACTAATTCTAAACATGGTAGACTTTGATATAGTTCTAGGGATGGATTGACTAGCATCATATTATGCCTCTATGGACTGTTTTAGAAAGAGGTGAGATTCCAGATTCCAGAACACCAAGAGTTCATTTTTAGTGAGGCGGGGGTAGGCCTAGGGATATTCTAGATCTAATTTCCACTATGGGTGCCCAGAGATTGTTGAGGAAAGATGTGAAATTTATTTGGTAGTGATTTTGGATAGCCAACGACAGTAGGATAGAGATCTGGGCAGCATCCTAGCTAGTGATTCATGAATCCTCAGATGTGTTTGCTATTGATTTGCTTCCTGGATCTGGGCCGTTTCTAAAGGAGTTGAAGAAGCAATAATAGGAACTTCTAGATAAGGGATTCATTCGGTCGAGTGTATCACCTCAGGGAGTGTGGGTAGACTAGCCTTTAGAGTTAAGAAGTTATGATCTTAGGATTTTGTTTATTTGCAGGGATAATGAAGACATTTGAAGACTTGAAGCAGTAACAGCAGTAGATGAAAGAAAAGTATCAGATAGAAGAAAGCAGCAATACATCAAGAGTAGCGCAGCGAAAGCATAGTGGATCCATAGCCTATAGGCAGAGTGAAGAAATCAATCTTTTGAACCATGATCAAGGACCAATGATTTGAATCATATCCATCATGAATCAAAATCTAGACTAGGTTTGATTTATTGAGCCAAAATTTTAATCAAACTCTAGTTAATCAAAACTAGTGAACCTATTTGATCCAATTGGCAAGGACCTGATTTGATTCATTAAGTGAATAAAGCATTGATTTGAACCTATACCTTTTGATTTGAACTCAATTGACTTGTATAATCTCTTTCGCCTATGAATTGAACCAAGATCACTCAGTTCAAGTTAATTAATATCCTGATGTGAATCAAATTCTTTCAACTAATCCTGTTCAATATATATCTAGGTGATAAGTTTGGTTAAGATGATCTTGATGATATGTTGGGTTCTACTGATTAAGATCTTGGACTTGAATCTAAACCTAATCTATCTCGGTCTAGACTAATATGGGTTAACCTAATCAAGATCTACCTTGATTTCATTCAAATTAGCTGAGCAATTGATTTTGATCCAAATGGCATAGATTCAAGATCGGTTTGAATCAATCCCTATCCATGCAATCTGATCCAATGGACTCAATACAAGTAGAGCTGCATGAGCAACCGAAGTCATTTTGAACTCAATAATTGATCTATATCAATTGATTTGGGCTTATCAAATCAAAGCCAAACCAAGCTTGCTTTAAATTAGATTGATTTAAGATTTAATTGATCTATTCTAGATCTTGATTCAAGTCAACCCAAAGGATTCAACTCAATATGATCATTTTATTTTGACATAAGCTTGATTTGCACCGGATCAAATCCAAAACTGATTCGATCCAAACTAGACCTGGTTAATTTGAATCAAATTAAATTAGACCGAACCATTCTAAAAGATCTTGATTTGAGATTAATTAATTTAATCTGATTCTACTTGGATATTGATTTAAGCTTGTTTCTAATCGATCAAACATCGATTCATATTATCTTTAAGTATGATCTAGATCAATCATGTGATTCAAATCAATCTAAGTTTATTCTGATCCAGCTTGACTTAGATCCATTTTAATCAATTTCAATTGATTTGATCTGGGTTTAGCCCAATACCAAATGCTATGAAATCAAATTAATCAGCCTTGATTTGCTAAATTAAACTTTAATCTGATTCAAATTAGATCAGATCCATTTATAGCGGATCTCATTCTAAGATAATAGGAACTAGCATGAAAAGAATTGTTTCATATTTAGACACTCAAACCAAATCATCAATTTTTTAGAGATGAGATTTTAGAGCGAGTATGGATTTAAAATTCTTATTTTACCAAATCTTATTTTTAGGGGTAGATCTCATCAGTATCTTGTAATGATTTTTGATCTTTTCAGATTGGCCTTTTTAATAGTAAAGACATCAAGAATATCTAGCTATACTCTTAAAAGCACTGGGTGGTAGATTTTGTAGGTTCTGCGGCTAAGTGAAGATTTTCATCAAGAAGAGCAGCTAGTCTAGACAGTGGATCAAAAAAAGCGTAGTTCACTGGTATACAAACTTCGAGGCATTGTAAATAAGATTATTTACAAACTATTTTAAAAATATTATATATTTAAATATAAATATTTAGATATATAATATACTATAATATATTATAGTATTATTAAATATTTCATCATATAAATATACTAATTATAATATATAAATATTTGATAATATGTTATAATTTTAAATTTGTCACTTATTAATAATTATATAAAAGGACAATATTATTTTAAATAAATTTTCCTCAACAAATTTAACATGTAGTTTGGATCATAAAAGAGCTATATTTTTGCATAAATATTTTATAATTATTAGTGCAAAAAGACAATAAAGTCATTTAGTATTTAAAGTACTCATTTATTAATGCCATCTACAAAAAATCTAGCAAAAGCAGCATTTTTCATGAATATAATGATTTAAGAGTTATACGTGACTAATGATTTTGAGGAAGATAAAATACACAATAATCCAACCACCAACCTATATTACTGCAAGTGGATTATATCGGCCCAACTCTGATTTTGAAACACTTCAAATTAATCTCATCCTACTTGAATAAAAATTATTTGGATTGCCCTTATATTTAAATGCATTACCCATTTTAGATGCGCATTGGGTTCATATCCATAAATTCTCAATCTTAACCTGAATTTCCCAAATAAATGCAAAATAAAGTATATTATATATATTTGAAAACCCTCCTTAAAAATAAAAAATTCATCTTTTGTTCAAAATATAATTTGTTAATAATATACATTGTTGATCATTATTATCTATGGTTATTAATTAAATATTATGTAGAAATATTTTTTGTTAATACTAATTTATTGTCTACTATTATTTCATTGCATAGTATATTTACAGTATAGCTAGGTTATTTACACACACATATTTGTGACCCACATAGATCTTAAAGAGTTGATAAATTTATATAATTAGTATTAAATCCGATCTGATCTAGCCTGAATGGAATAAATAGGTTGAATTTGGATGTAAATCCTCTACCTTATTCAAATATGGACCGGATTTAGGTTGTGCCTATTCCTAATCTAACATTACTGGCCATGGTTGTTAGCTTATTCTTTCTAGGGAAGAAAAAATGTTTTGTACAAGAAAAGTCATTTTATTTAAATATAAACAATGTCATAAGGATTAATTAGGGCATCGGGACAGACAACAAGTGGATATTCATTGGTCCAAACTTTTATATACTTTATATTTGTTATCACATTAGTTAGTCATATGATTTGCCTCTTTCTTTGCATGCATAACTTTAAAATTTTTAAATTTTAATTTATAAGGAGGTATATCTATGGAAACTTATGTGATCGGTTGATTAATTAAGCCATGAAATAACATTGTTGGGCACCTTCTGCTTATAAGTCGGTCCTTGTCTACTTTTCTTCTAAATATTAGTTGAATCCTTCCCATGCCTCTTGTATAAAAAAAAACCATATATATATATATATATATATATATATATAATGACCAAAAGGAATGATCTCGGCAGCCATTATGGATCCCTTATTAATTTGGACGGCAAATTCTGCCCATCTATCTTGTAAGAAGAAAAATCAAAATTCTAGATTAAGGAAAAGACCGACAAATAATTCAAAAAGATGATGGCACCTTAAATTAATTATAAATATTTTCTCATAAAAAGTTAGCCAGCTAGTGCAAGCTGCAATTCCTTTATTTGAATTGCTGACTCGTTCCTTCCCCAGTGATAAGCCAACTTTATTTTGAGAGAATACTTGGCTACATAGCTATCTTTTAAAATTGAATGTGAATGTATAATTAGAATTGCTTGTTAGCCGAAAAAATAAATGAGTATTGTGCATGTGTGGGCTCAATGAATGGCTAACCTTCCACAAAATTATATAATATATAGTTGCCGGCTACCTTTAGCTGACTATAATTTTTATATAATATATATAGTTGGTGAACACGCTGCAAGGGATGTTAGATGCAAATTGATAATAAATAATTGATGCAATTGTCAAGTCTACTCTAAATAATTGATGCAGGTTGTTTCTCGCTCAGATTGTCGACTTGTTCGTTCTCCAATAATAATAAAACTTCCTTTTCGAAAGAAATCAACTTGCAGTTTTGTAAGCGTGCATGTGACGTACAAGATAAATTAGTTGTCAAAAAATTAGGAAAAGAAACTAGAATTCGAGTAGGTACGCTGCCATTGTCATTTGTCACTGCTCCTTTACAAAATAGTTCAGATACCCTTTGCATTGGAGCGTGTTCATTGTTAAAGTTACTCGAGTTTAGAGATAATTTGTTAATCAATGATCTTTTAAAATAATGTAGAAACTTCTTATGTGCAGATATTTAAGCTTAGGCTTAAATTTTTTTAAGATAAAATTTCAATGTGGCTTAGAGAAATAAAAAATTTAGAAACTTTGAATATATTAAAATGGTTTTATGTGAATCTTGCCAGAATCAATAGGTGCTTTTTATCTCACCAGAGACTATTTGATATATAATCTTTTATCTTGGATTTTTGAATTAAATTTGTAGAGTATTTTAATTTTAAAGAGTAAAATGAGTGGCTTTATATAAACTTTTATTATTATTTATCAAACTGTGAAGGCAATGGATTTATTGAACAATGGGTTTTCTGGCAGAATTTTAGTTAATACCAGAAGCAGTCATGGCTTGTATTCGGTGCCCAGTTTCCATCAAAGCCAATCCCCATTCCCTCCTCCTCCTCCTTCCTCTCCCTTTTTCCTCCTTTTTCTTCTCCTTCTACCTTTCTTTCTTCTTAGACTTGGAGAGCCTTGCTAGAAATCTTTTCATTGTTTGAGAAGGTCTTTGCTGAAGTTTTGTGGCTTGGCTCTATTTTGGCAGTAGGGTGGTGCAGATCTTGGCCTTTGTAAGGATGACCAGATCGACCTCCTCTGACTGAGGCTTCATCAAGGTAGTCATTGCCAAACCATTGACATTATCCTCCATTGCTGGTGTTGAAGTAGATTTTCATTCTCCCACCTAGGTTCGAGACGGTAGTGCACGTTGAGATTTGGGTGGCATTTTCCTATCCTTGCAGACCTGCAAAACAATCCTCATGCAGGGATTAAGGTTGTTAAAGAAGAACGCCAAAGAAAAGGTCTGTAAAGAACAATGGCATCCGCTAGGGTTTTGTAGTACTTGTGTGCTTGAGTGCTTACCTGAGGGGTCTTGGGACCTGATGGATGCATACCTTATCAGGGAACACAAGATCCCATTGATCATGGCGGTGGGTGTTGTATCTAGCCTCCATTTCCATTTAGGGGGGGATTGCTTCATGATCTTTGTTATCGGAACGATTTGTTCTCCAAGATGTCCTGCGCAATTTGAGCAAGGACGATGTTTATCCTAAGGAGCCAAAACTCTATCATGTCGAGGTTTGAAGAAGGTCTGGTCCTTCCAGGGGTTGGCAACTCGGCTCGGCCTTACCAAGATGTGGAGATTGCTCGGCTTTACCGAGCTTTGGAGGTTGCTCGGCCCTACCGAGGTATAAAAACGGCTTGGCCTTGCTGAGGTACATTTTTGCCATAATAAATATTTATTATAGTGATATTCTTTTTGTCGTAAGAGGTTATAAGTTATTATGACAAAATTATTTTCAACGTAATAGGTTAGTTATTACGGTGAATTAAACTTATCATAATAAGTGTTTTGCAAAAATATATTTTTTAAAAAATATAACGATGATATTTTTTCATCGTAACATGGACTTTTTATGATGAAATAGTTCACCGTAATATAGTTTTAAAATTTTATTAAAAATAATTACACTGTATAGCGATGATATTGTTCATTGTAATAATTTATTTATTACGATGATAATATTTTTGTCATAATAAGTTATTACACCATCAACTTATTACGACAAATATGTTTTTGTCGTAATAACTTATTATGGTGAATTAGGAACATATTGTGGCAATGAATTCGCCACAATAAGTCATTTTTCTTGTAGTGAGTTGGGAGGTGTGGAAATAGGATTGATAACTTGTAGCCAATTAGATTGGACTAAATTTGGGGACGTTTTGCTAGGAATAGATTTTGTAAAAAATATCTCATGTATTGTTGAAGGGATGATCTTTTTTTGGTGTTTGAATGAATTAATAAATGCAAAGAATTAGTATAGATAATAAGTAATATTTAGAATGCATTGACTCTATGATAGTTTAAATCTTAACATAAATACCAAATTACCTTCTCACTATTTTGAGCATTTATAGAGCGGATAAGAGTATAGAGTGGTAACTAAAGAGAGTACAAAAAAGCCTACTGAATGGTACAAGTCCATTACACTATTTTGGCAGAATGGGCACAACATTTGGATCCACATATACCCTTGCCTCAATGATTTAGGCCCATATCCCAAGGTCATTTCTGTTATCTCCTCGTTGGAGGGGATATCTTATTAAGCAACTAACTGGCACTTTTGTGTCTCTTTATGGCTTACCATTGAAAGATGTCAATGGTTCAAACTTGGGTTCAACTAATGCTTTTATAATATTATTTTAAAAATTAGGCTTCAATCCAATTCGTTGAATGTTCATTCAGCTTTCAAGCCTTCATTTATTACTCTTGTGCCATGATTTTTTAAAAAATTATGGCATCAGTCTTTACACATCCAAAAGCATGATAGCAAAAGCTTTCAAACTTTGCGAAGATGAAATTATTAATATATTCTTACGAAAAAGGAACATGTTTTCAAGCCAAGGCTGGTCATTGGGTGGCCTAGTTCAATTTCCAACCCTAGTGGTAGGAAACTCCAAAATTAACCATCTTTTGATGCTAAGCAAAATACCGAACATGCTGCTAATTTTATTAGTCCTCAATCCAAGCCAGTGTGAAATTTGACCACGCTAAGGATCCAGACGAGCAAGATGGGATATGTCTCAATCCGAACACCGATTCTGCATTTAAACAGATTCATGCATAAATTGCTCCTCAGTTTGTTCATTTGGGAGGTTTGAAGCCCTTAAAGTCATGCAAGGAGAAGTCATAGATATGAGGTAAATCTATGGTTCCTCTATGATAGCCTATAGGCCCTTAATTGCAATAGGATGGAGATTTCTTTCTACAATCAAATCATTACTTTTGATTCAGCCATACATTTTAAAATATCCAACATCCAAAAGAGGTGTTGGATTAATATAATGTTGCTGAATAAGAAAAGTATAATGATGAATAATTCATCAAATTTGCTGACAATCACCCATTGAATCTGTAAACCAATAGAAACAGATAACTTATGCTTCACTTCATGCAATGCCACCATTATAATTATTATGATATATATTTCTTCAATAATATACATTCAATCCCTCTTAAAGCACTCTTGTAAGCTTATTTATGTATTATTTAACATTTCAGCTGCCAATTGTTTGAGAGCATCCACCAAAGATTTGTTTGTCGTTGTTCTGAACTGTTTGCATCAACATTGCATGCGGAATTATCTTTCATCTGCTAACTATTCTTTGAATCATAGCATTAATTAGCTATAATTTGAATGGAAAATGGCATGAGATATTATGCAAAGAAGAGGTTCACCAATTAAACTATCGGCAGGAGAATTTGCAGAGCTGAATTGGAGAAGCATGATGGTTTTCAAACAGTGCATTGCATAATTTTCAAAGACTGATTTATCTAATGTCAACCAATGAGATAATCCTTTTCCAATTGGTAGTCAAACCTGATATAAATGGAAATTTTACATACAGCAGCTTATCCTTTTTGGACAATGGAGCTTTAGCAGATATGAGTGCAGATCGCATATTAACTCTAATTGCATTTGTAGGACCACCAAAATTTCTTGTCTAGTGCTAGCCTTCAAAATGGTTTTGAGGATTGCATCATAAAACTGCTCTTCCTTCTTATTGTTTTGCCATCTTAAGCATTCTCATATGCCAGCAATTTGGTGACACCATTTTATTTGCTAGATTCTATAAGTTATAAAGACACAAGTAAGTAAAATGAATCAGTACAAACCTCATTCACAAATCAAATGGGAGTAGATGGCATCCAATGTCCTTTCATAAGCTCAAATGAGAATGTGCTGGAGAATCAAGAGATAAAATGCACATGAGATTGTGCTCACTGTTATGAAGACATGTTTCAATCATGTCTTGACTCTCCAAATCCTCCTTGCAAATGTTTGATTCTCCAGATGTACTTTGAATTCCTTAAAACATCAAAAACATACAGAATTTATCTCTATGGAAACAATATTTAGGATGCATATTGTAGAAATATTGAACTCAAAAAGAATAGAAGCCAGCATTAGCTTGTTCATTGCAGTTTCTAGATATGTGACATACCAATACAATGAAATATTCGACAGCATCATGATAAAAATATGTCAGTGAAAATCAAACTGATCTCCAAAAATGTGTGAGGGAATTTTGTTACTCACATGCATGCATATGAATATGTAATTCATTTGAAGATAATTGTTACTAGAATAGGTTGCATGTACGTTTGTAGAAGTTATGAAGTTTTTTTCCCCTGTTTGTGCCACGTATTTGATTTGTTTTTCCTTTGAATTTCAAATCCTAAAAGTATTTTGGAGAAATTAATAGAAAGAAATTGCACACCAAACTCTGGGAATTGGTATAAGGATCAATATTGTGGAAGCTATGCATATAACTCTTGCATTACATACGTATGATTCTAGTTTCAAAACCACCTGTAGCTATTAGAATGTTGCTTCTAACTCTTTGATACTCTCATGCTGCAGCTTGATGAAAAGAATAAACATTGGTAATCAAGGAAAAATATGATATATGTGTGATCTACTACTTGTACATAACACCAACTCCAAGTAGCACATATTTCTTTAAAAAAATAGCTGATGCTTGAACAATGCATATCTGCATATGCTGAGTAGCTTCTGATTCAAAAATGTGAGGAATTACAGCTAAAATGATTCAATAGTGGAACACCAATAGTCAAACCGGTCACAGGTTTATAGATTCTAGCAGATTGATCATCGCATTGGTATACATATTTTTGGGAAGAAAGGACTTGTTAGACAATATTCTACAGTCAGATAGCAATCGAAATTCATAGTTCGAAAAAGTTTCATAGCAAAAGCTTTGTGAAGTTATTCAAGTGCTAAGACATCGATCCAAGCATATATGTGAGATTAGTGGGGAGTCTATTCACATATGCAGTGCAAATCACACATTACAGGTTTTTTTTTTTTTAAAAGAAATTATCAATAATGAACCTATTGGTCTAAGAATACTATAGTTAATCATGAATATATTTAAAAATCAATATAATAGAGGAGAGAGAGGGAGATGGGATGATACCTAGTGAATTCTTGAATGACATCAAGTAGGAGAGAAACAGTCCAAGCAAGAGCTCCAGCAGAGGGCTGGTGGTTCTTCGCTTCGTCGCATTCCGATCTGTGGAGCTGGCATGCTCGATATGAGGTGCCAGTATTCTCCTCCTCTCCTGCATCGTCTCTCTAGGTCCGGACATCCCTCAATGACCAGTGTCATGAGGAAAGGGAGTCGTCGTTGTAGGGCTTGCGGTAACGAAGTTAATTGAGGGTAGTCCTCGATGCTTAGACGCTGAAGAGCAGCGAACCCTTGCATCCCTTTCGGCAAAGATGTTAAGCTGGTACATTCTTGAATGATCAAAGTCTCAAGTGTCGTATTGTGTCCCAATGATTGAGGTAGAAATGTCAAACTACATTCCTTTTTGTTGTCACCGGGATCCGTCCTCTAACTCAGGCGCCGGGATCCGTCCTCCAACATTCCAAAAGTGCTCCTCTCACTTCTCCCGTGTTTTATATTTTATTACATTACCAACCAAGACTTCTTTGTTTAAACAAGGCTCTACCGGCTCCAGCCTTTACCTACCATGTTCGTCCGCATGCGTAACGTCGAAGTATAATAATCAATTTACTTTTATAATCTTTTAAATTTAGTTATAAATCTTTTTATTTTTTAATGAAATCTTTTCTTCTTTTTGCTACAATATAAATTTTCTCAAAAAATAAAGCAAGATTCTTTGTAAACTGATTTTAGATATATTAGATATTTAAATATTATAAATATATAATATATATAATATAATATAATATATATTATAGTATTATTGAATATTTATTAAAGAATATATATTAATATATAATATAAATATTTAGTAATATGATATAGAAAAATATCAATAATTAAAATTTAGTGTTTATATATTATTATATAAATATATACTATTTAAAATTTTTAATATTATATTAATATAATATAATATAATATTAAATATTCTAATATTATTTTGTGTAAATATATATAATGAAATTAAGAATTATTAAATATATATAAAAATCAGTAGTATAATTTCGATTATCTGACTTCGATAATCTTAGATATCCATCTTTCATTTGAAAATTAGTTATTATAATTTATATAAACTTAAATTATTAAAACTAATATGATTTAGATTATTATATGTAATTATCAAATATGATAATTTCTATGATAAACATAGATTGTCAAAATAAGTTATCAAGAATTAAATGATGCTAAATTTCTTCAATAAATTGGTGGCCATGATGCCACTAGATATGTTAGTTAGAAAGCTTGAGTCATTATAGAAAGCTTGCATCGTTACATGGTCAACCTATTGGCTGAGCAGCTGGTGATTGAATATAATTTTTACATGGGTTATGTCCTTTGTTCAATCATAGACTTGTCCCTTCTCCATTAGGAAAGGTGCACCATGCATGCACTTATCTTTGAAGTCTTTCTTCCCCGATCTCCCTGTTACTGTGTTGCCTTCCTTGATCCTTCGCTTCTGCTTATGGAGAACCTCAAGTCCTTGTCTCCAACAGTGTTGGATGGTCCCAACCGTGGCGGTACGGCATGGCGTCGCGGCATCTCGGGTCGATTTGAGTGGGTTGCTCCTTCTCCCTCCCCGGTGGTCGTGGCTGAATTGGAGCGGCTTTATCCGGATGTAATCTAAGTTCCAGTGCAATCACTGAAAGAGGAGGAAGCTAGATGGCGAAATAACTCAATCATCGTCCGAAGCCTCACTCGCTGGATTCCTCCAGAGGCAATTTCTAGGGAATTCCAGTGTGCGGGGGATAGCAGGGGACATTGAAGCGGTTTCACTGGCTAATCGGCATTTTCTCTTCAGATTCTCCGATCCCAGTGCTGTGGAGACTGCTCTTGGAAGACCCTGGGTGGCCAACGGACAGCCGCTTGCTGTTGCAATGTGGCACCCAGATTTTGTGCCGGCTGAGAGCTCGATCCTCAATGCTCTGCTGTGGATTCGTCTTCCTCAACTCCCTATCGAGTATTGGACGGATGAGGTGCTTTCTTCGATCCTTTCGGTCGCTGGGCAATTCCTCTCTGTTGATGCTTCCACCAGAGATCGGAGTCGAGGAGGCTTTGCGCGTGCATGCATCCGAGTAGATTTGAGTAAGCCCCTGCGGCCTGGAGCAAGGATTAGAGGCAATAGAACTCCGTTCTGGCAGCAGTTCTCTTACGAGAACTTGGAAGGCATCTGTGGGTCGTGTGGCGCCCTGCATTTTGATGGTGTCTGTGGGGCAGAGCCGGTTGCTTTGTCTTCCTCTGTGCCCTCTTCTAAACCTCGCTTTGGTTCATGGATGGTTGCTCTCAGACGAAGGAAGGCTCCACTGTTGGCCCAGATGACAACCCAAGAGGGGGGGGGGGGGGGTGAATTGGGTTCTTTAAAAATTAGCCTTTTAAAAGTGTTTCGCTTAAGAAGAATGAAGGCAATAGCAATGCAAATACAAAGTGCAGTGAATAATACAGAGATAGAGGAAGAGTCAATGAAAGCACGGCAAACAAAGAGTTTATAGTGGTTCGGTGTATCCAACACCTACGTCCACTCCCAAGATTCACTTGGGTCCACACTATAATCACCCTAGATTATAGCAGAGTTGTTTTATAAGCTCACAACTCAAACTTGTTGTTTTCTCGGGCGCACAACGAACCCAGCTGGTTTTCAAGGGCTCACCAGCACAAAAACCCTAACCCAAGCTTTGCCAAGCTTGTACCGAGGTAAGACTACCTCAACTAGTTCAATCCCCCAGATTGAACTAGACACAAAAAATAATAGTATGATTTTTTAGTTACAAAGCTCCTCAATGAGCAGATTAACAAATGTAAGAATAAAGTTTAGAAAAGCCTGATTTGCAGATGGTTGGCTTTGAGCTTTTCTTCTTTTCCTCTTTTCCTCAACTCTTTTGAAGTGTAGAATCTGGCCTCAGCTTGGATTCTTCACGGAATGAACTTTTGAGTTGATTTGAGCTTTTCCTCTTTTGAGTATTGAAAATTGCTTGAAATGCTCTTGAATAGCTCTTGGATTTTCTTCTGAAGCTTACTTGGATTGTTGAGCTTGAACACAGAAGGAGCTTCCTTGGATTTCACACTCTTTCTTTCACTCTATTTTGAATCACGGATTTTTTCAAATGAAGCTCTTTTTTTCGATTTTTCCTTTCTTTTCTCTTGAAATGAATATCTCTCTTTTTGTATTTCTCTGATTTGAAAATGGCTTCTCTATTTATATATTCTGCAAAAATATAGCCGTTAGAAACAAAGAAAAATAGCCGTTAAACGAAAATCTTACCGTTGACGCTGAGTTGGCATTTGGAAAAATTTCGCCCAGATTTGCTGGAGTCGACTCATGCTTTTTCGAGTCGGCTCGAGGTCGTGATACTAAAAATAGAAATGTTTAGAAAGTCAAGGGTCAACTCATGAAAAGTAAAGTGTCGACTCCTGAAAGTCGGGGGTCGACTCATAAAAAGTTGGGGTCGACTCGCGAAGTGCTCAAAAAAACACACCTCTAGTGTCTGAGCGGAGTCGACTCACACAGTCATGGAGTCGGCTCGACAGAATCGGAGGTCGACTCATGAAATTACGTGGGTCGACTTGAGACAGATAGGTATTTTTGTTCTCTGAGGGAGTCGACTCTGAAACTCAAGAGTCGGCTCCGGAACGTATCAAAAATCAGAAAGTTTTCTGATTGACTTTAAATTCATTCTAGATTCATTTTAAATCATTGAATTGACTTGAATAAAATAAAATTGACATTAAGAATCAATTCAAGAAGTGTTCCAAAAACTCATTGATTGAAATATTAAGTATTGAATTTCTAATTGAAAGCTTAAACATTGAACATGAAGTTACTTTCAATTTGATTAAAGTCATACTTTAACATTCTCATTCATTGTTCTAAATAATTTCATTGCTCATGTAAATAAACTCATTACATCTTTTAATGTACTCATGGCTTTTGGTAATCATCAAAATCAATAAGATTGGGGTATGAATTTTCAACAAACTCCCCAACAATCTCCCCCTTTTTGATGATGACAAAAACATTGAGTTTATGCATGATTGATTTGTGAATTTATTTTGATTTCATAAATAGGCTTAGGCTCCCCCTGAATGAGGTAGCTCCCCTATGAAACTTAAATAAATATCCCATCTCATTCATTCAATCATTTTAATATTTTAATATCATTTGATTAATCAATCAATTTCTCCCATAAAACTATAAAACTCTCCCCCTTTTTTGTTATTAACAAAAAGGTAGAGAAGCAATAAACATTATCATTCATTCAAGATTTGATTTAACAAAATCAATCATTCATTGATAATAGGAAGAAATACATTGAGAATTCAAAAAGATAATTCATTACTTCAAAGTGTCAATTACATCAAAGAGTCAAATACATTAAAGTGTCAAATACATTGATACCAAAATGTAAACATAACATTAACTTCAATACATTGCAAGGACTGAAAATCTAATACATTAAAAATGAGTCCTAACAATCCTAGTCAAATGATCAATTATGTTCTTCATTCCATCAGTCTGAATTTTTACATAGTCTTTTAGCCTCTCATCCACAAAGGTGCAAGCAGTTAAAATTTTATCTTATAGCTCTGCGTTGCATTTAGAGTAGGTTTCTCCATCTCCGCAAACATCTTTAAGCTCTTCAAATATGTTCTTAAGATCTCCACTTAAAGACTTTGAAGAAGTGCTGAGAGTAGACTCAATTTTAGTGATCCGGTCATCCAAAGAATATAGAGTTTCCTTAAGATTCATGAACTTATGTTCAAACTCTGACTTTAATTTCTCTGACTGATCATCCAAAAGTCCTTTGAGTTGCTTTAGCTGAATATCTGAGAAGCCAACTGATGATGATGAAGCTTGATCAATCACTGGAGCAGGTGTAGGAACAGGAGCTGAAATAGGAGGGCTCAGAGGTGCAGGTGAGGAGTGTCTAACTGATGGTCCTGGTGCCTCAGCATCCTCAGCTCTATCTTCTACTAATCCTTTTTTCCCATATTTCATTCTTCTTAATAAATCCCATCCTATGAATAGTGGCCAGGCTGTAAAAATCTGTATGCCTCAAGTTTCTCATGGGCTCACTATCAGAAATAACAATTCCTTGGCTTGGAAAATCTTAGTGAGGATCATACCATAGGGCAAGCTAGATTTTCTCTTTCCTCCATAGTCAGCAATATACAAAAGAATCGTACTGGGAAGGTTAATTGGTTTGCCCGTTACAATAGCATCCATCATAAAAATGTCCCTTTCAGACACATAATCGAATCTTCCTATTTTGGGAAAAAGGATCCTGCTACATATGTTGTGAAGCAATCTCAGTTCTAGGGTTTGCAAATACTTCCTCAAAACTGACAACTTCTCGGTTAAGTAATCTAGCAAGAGCTGGGCATCTGTCATCCGAAGAAAATATGGAAGTTCCTGACAAGGGTAGATCCAATAATCTTGACAATAGCTCTACAGTCACTGAGATTCGGCTTCCTCTAACAATGCTTATTAGACCATTGTCTCCTCTAAACAAGTTTTTATAAAACTCCTTCACAAGAGCGGGATAAGTAGGACAGTCTAGGGAACAGATCTTCTCCCAACCCATTTCTATTAATTATCTTCCCAAGAGAAATCCCTCTGCCTTAAATAACTCAAAATCCACTTTTCTTCCCGTGGTAATGATTCTATCAGCTAATCTATCTACCTAAGAAGGAGCAGTGGCTGGAGAAGCATTTGGAGTAGAAGAAGATGATGACGAATCCGAGCTAGGAGATGGCTCATGAACTGGACGCCTCATCGTCTTCCTCACGGCTCTCTTCCTCTTAACACCGCCGCACAAAGGTTGGAACCTCGAGTTTTGGGGGCCATTGGTTGATTGGAAGGGTTAATCAGGGATTCTAGGAAATTTGGAAGGTTTGGAAGTATTTTGGAGAGAGTATTTTGAGAGATTGATACGTTAGAAAAGAACGGCAAGTCGACTCTGCCCTAAATAAATCAACCTGGGACCACTTCGAGTCGGCTCCCGCAAAGCAAGGGGTCAACTCCGGACAGTCACAGAAAACCATCCCGAAGTGGAGTCGACTCGCGCCGAGAAGGGGTCGACCCGAGAGTTTCAGTAGAAACCGAGAGTCGACTCCGATACGCACTGAGTCGGCTCCGAGACCATTTCAGAGCAAAAACATGAAATTTCTGAAATGTGTTCGGAACATGATCATAAAAATTGATAAAATAATCATTGGATTTGAATAGATCAATTAGATGTGATTCTAGATAAAATTTCTTAAAGATCAAGGATTTGAAAGAATTTTAGATAAAATTTCCTTAGGGGTTTCAAATTCATTCTAATGGATCACAAATCCCTAACTCTCCTCTAAGATAACAGAATCTTTCTTCACTTAAAGGTTTTGTAAATATATCTGCTAATTGTTCTTCAGTGTTAACATAGTCAAGACATATTTCATTATTTGCAACATGTTCTCTTATAAAATGATATCTAATTTCTATGTGTTTAGTTCTAGAATGTTGAATTGGATTTTTAGTTAGATTAATTGCACTTGTGTTATCACATCTTATAGGTGTTTTATCAAGTGTGATACCATAATCTTCAAGTTGTCACTTAATCCATAGATTTGAGCACAGCAACTTCCAGCTGCTACATATTCAGCTTCAGTAGTTGATAATGCAACTGAATTTTGCTTTTTGCTAAACCATGAGATTAAGTTACTTCATAAGAATTGGCATGCACCACTTGTGCTTTTTCTATCTAACTTACATCCAGCATAATCAGAATCAGTGTATGCAATCAGATTTAATGTTGAGTCTCTAGAATACCATAAACCTACATTTTTTGTTCCACTTATATATCTTAGTATTCTTTTAACAGCAATTAAATGTGATTCTTTAGGTTCAGACTGAATTCTAGCACATAAGCAAACAGCAAACATTATATCTGGTCTACTTGCAGTTAAGTAAAGTAGGGATCCGATTATACCTCGATAATATTTCTGATCAATCTTCTTACCTTCTTCATCTTTGTCCAGCTTGCATGAAGGACTCATTGGTGTTCCGAGGGGTTTATTGATTCCATACCAAACTTCTTTAAAATTTCTCTTGTGTACTTTATTTGGTTGATAAAGATTCCCTCTTTGCTTTGTTTGATTTGGAGTCCAAGGAAGAAGTTGAGTTCTCCCATCATGCTCATTTCAAATTCGCCCTGCATCAACTTAGCAAACTCTTGACATAGAATATTGTTAGTAGCACCAAAAATGATATCATCGATATATATTTGAACTACTAATAAATCCTTACCTTTTCTTTTCAAAAACAGTGTTTTATCAACATTTCCTCTTATAAAATCATTTTCAATTAAAAATTACTTAATCTATCATACCAAGCTCTAGGTGCTTGTTTCAAACCATATAATGCTTTGTGCAATTTAAAAACGAGATTTGAAAATTCGTGATCTTCAAAACTTGGTGGTTGTTCTACATATACTTCTTCATTTTTAATCCATGTTGGCCCATGGCAACCCAAGAGGGGGGGGGGGGTGAATGGGTTCTTAAAAATTTAAGACTTTTTAACTTTAATTGATTATGTGCAAGTGAGATTAACTAATAAGCAATGAACAAGCAGTTAATAAAGAGAGATAGAGATAGAGAAAATAGGCACGGCAAACACAAGATAATTTTATAGTGGTTCGGCGCAACCAGCACCTACGTCCACTCCCAAGATTCACTTGGGTCCACACTATAATCTCTCTAGATTACAGCCGAGTTGTTTTCCAAGCTCACAACTCAAACTTGTTGTTTTACCGGGTGCACAACGAACCCAGCTGGTTTTAACTCGGGCTTACCAGCACAAAACCCTACACGTTGTTTTTCTAGGGCTCACAACTAACCCAACACAAGCACTCCGGCTTGTAACGAGGTATACCAACCTCCACTAATTCAATCCACTGATTGAATCAGCAAACAAAATAATGATAGTGTTTGAACAATAATGTGCTCCCCTTGAGCAATATACAAATTAAGTACAAATATTAAAAGGTTAGAAAAGCCTGATTGTATTTGCAGATGGTAGATGCTTGGGCTTTCTCCCTTCTTCTCTTCAACTCCTCTAGAAGTGTTGAATCACGCCTCAGCTAGATTCTTGACGTTGAAGTCTTTGGAGTTGAGATGAAGCTTTTTCCTCTTTTGAAAATCCGCAGATTTGACCTTTGAAACGCACTTGGATTTTCTTCTGGCTTTTGTGGAATGATGAGAAGGAGTAGACGAAACTTTCACTTGGATTTCACTCCTTTTGAAACACTCTTCTTTGAGCTAAATGATTTTTCCAATATGCTCTGTTTTTCCCTCTTTTCAAATGATATTCTTTTCTCTCTTTTTGATTTTCTCTGGGTTGTTTTGATTTGAAAAGAACTCCTCTATTTATAGAATCTGCAAAAATATATCCGTTAGAGACAGGAAAAATAGCCGTTATTCAAAAATCTTACCGTTGGGGCTGATGTGTCATCGTTAAAAATCGCGCCCAGATTCGCGGAGTCGACTCGAGCTTTGTGGGAGTCGGCTCGAGGTCGATTACCAAAAATAGAAACATTTTAACCATTGAGGGGTCGACTCGCGAAAACAAGTGTCGGCTCCTGAAAGTCGGGAGTCGACTCGAGGAAAATGGGGAGTCGACTCGAGAAGTGCTCAAAAAACATGGGTTCTGTTGTTTGAGCGGAGTCGGCTCGCACAGACAGGAGTCGGCTCGCAAGAATTCAGGGGTCGACTCTTGAAAACCAAGGGTCGACTCGAGAAACTCAGGCAATTGGGGAGTCGACTCGGAAACCCTTGAGTCGGCTCGGGACCGATACAAAAATCAGAAAAATGTTCTGATTGACTTTAAAACTTGTCCCAATTAAATTTAAAATATAAATTTGACTTGAATACATTAAATATGACATTTAACATGGATTCAAGACATGTTTCAAGAATTCATCGATTGAAATATAAATGTAAAATTCCTTTTGAATCTTTTAAGCATAGAACTTGAAACTTCTTTTTCTAATTGATTCAAAACTCATTTAATATAACCATTGATAGTTCATTCCTTTCAATTTGAATAAGCTCAAGGTTTTTGATAAATAAACACATTGTTTTCTTTAAGATACTCATGGCTTTTGGAAATCATCAAAATCAATAAAGTTGGGGCAATTATGTTTCAATAATTTCTCAACAATCTCCCCCTTTTTGATGATGACAAAAACATTGAGTATATGCATTATAAATTGAAAATTTGTGATTCCAAAATCAACTTTTGTGTTCATGGAAAGGCTCCCCCTCAATGAGGTAGCTCCCCCTATGAACCTTAATCTTATAAATCATTCAAAATTTTTCAAAATCAAAAACTTAAGCAATTTCTTTATGAAATTCAATTATCTCTTCCCCTTATGCAATTAAAAATTAATTCATATACGATTAATCATATAAATCTCTCCCCCTTTTTTGTAATCAACAAAAAGGTTAGATGCATCAGAGCATCAAAAATTCTTTATTCATTCAGCATTTAAGTTATCAATTGAATTAATCATTCAAAGTATTCAAGGTACTCACAATTGAAATAGACAAAAGTGAAGCATCAAACATTCTCATTACTTCAAAATGAAAGTACATGGAAATGTAAACTTGTGAAAGTAAATTGATTACATCAAAAAGGTTACATGAAAACTTAAAAATTTCTTCTAGTGATTCTATTCAAATGATCTACAATTTGCTTCATCCCTTCGCATTGAAGTCTTACATAGTCTTTAAGTTTTTCATCAACAAAAGTACAAGCAGAAGTGATTTTTCTTGAAGCTCTGCGTTGCATTGGAGTATGTCTCCGAGTCACCGCAATGTCCTTAAGCTCTCCAAAGATATTCTTTAAATTTTCACTTAAGGAACCGGTAGATGAGCTAAGAGTGGACTCAATCAATGCAACACGATCACTGAGAGAATACAATGCTTCTTTTAAGTTCATATACTTATCATTAAATTCATCTTTCAATCTCTTTTCTTGATCACTTAACTCAGACTTGAATAAAGATCGAAGTTGATCTAACTGAGTATCAGAAAAACTAGCAGATGAAAAGTGAAGGCTGAGCAGGAGGATCTGGAATAGATGCTGAGGAGGCTCCGGAGATGAATGTCTCAAGAAGGTCTGGGTGCCTCTGCATCTAAGTCTCTATCCTCAGTAACAGTCTTTCTCTCCCAATTTCCATTTTTCTTAATAAACCCCATGCGATGAATTGTAGCCAAAGTATAATAATCTGTATGTCTTAACTCCTTCTTTGGCTCACTATCACTGAACACAATCCCTTGGCTAAGAAATAATTTAGTCAAAACCATGCCATAGGGTAAGCTCGATTTCTTTTTCCCCACATCTGCAATATACCAAATCATCATCCTAGGCAGATTGATGGTTTCCCAGATACAACTGCATCCATGACAAAAATATCTCGTTCAGAAACATAGTCAAACCGGCCTGTCTTGGGAAATAGAATCCTGCTGCAAATATTGTGGAGAATCTTAATTCCAATGGCAGTTGACTAGCAAAGACTTCTTCAAATCCCTCAAAGTTTCGGTTCAAAATCGAGTGAGAGCAGGAGACCTATCTTCAGGGGCAAATGTAGAGGTCCAGATAAGGGTAACTTCAATAATCTAGAAAGAATGGAGGATGTAATGTTCAAACCAATGCCTCTAACCTTGCTTACAAGCCATCATCTCCTCTAGAAATTCTTGTAAAACTCTTTAACCAAAGCAGGGATAGGTTGGGCATCCAAGAACAAATATCTCAAACCCATCTCGATTAGTTGCCTACCAATGATGAATCCCTCATTCTCAAACAATTCGAAATCCACTTTCCTTCCAGTGGTTACAATCCTACTGGCTAGAAGATCTACCTGGGGGGTAGGAGCTGGAGCTGGAGCTGGGGATCACTAGCCGAAGGGGTAGAGAAGAATCCGGGACGGCTCGCGGACGGGTCGTCGGACGGTCCTTTTTCTCTTCACACCGGCGCCACTCGAGCTTGCTCCTCGGGTTTTGGGTGCCATTGATCTTGAAGGATTGTTTAATCAGGGTTAATTGAAGTTTGGAGGGTTTTGGGAAAGTTTTGGAGAGGATTTGGAAGATTTTGGAAGATGAAATGTCCGTCGGGTCGACTCGTGCCCTAAATAAATCGACTGGGACCACGTCGAGTCGACTCGCGCAAAGTGTGGAGTCGGCTCGCGACAAGTCACAGAGCACGGACACGATCTCGAGTCGACTCGCTCAGAGGAGGGGTCGACTCCTGAGTTTCAGCAGAAACTCGAGTCGACTCCGAAACTCTCGAGTCGGCTCCCGGACAAATTCAGAGAAAAATTAGATTGAGATTCAGAGAATCCGAATTAAGTCCAAATTTGATCTTTGAGTATGATTAAAAATCATGGACTTTGAGAGATCAAATTGATATGAGTTCTAGATAAATTTCCTTAAGATTTTGAGAATTTGAAAGAATTCTAGATATATTTCCTTAGAGGTTTCAAAATTTATTCAAAAGGATTACAAATTCCTAACTCTCCTCTAAGATAACAAAATCTTTCTTCATTTAAAGGTTTAGTGAATATGTCAGCTAATTGTTCTTCAGTGTTTACATAATCTAAACAAATTTCATCATTAGCTACATGTTCCCTTATAAAATGATATCTAATTTCTATGTGTTTTGTTCTTGAGTGTTGAATTGGATTTTTAGTTAAGTTGATTGCGCTAGTGTTATCACATCTTATGGGGTTTTATCAAGTGTGATACCATAGTCTTCAAGTTGTCGCTTAATCCATAGGATTTGCGCACAGCAACTTCCAGCTGCTACATATTCAGCTTCAGTAGTTGATAATGCAACTGAATTTTGCTTTTTGCTAAACCATGTGATTAAGTTACTACCTAAGAATTGGCATGCACCACTTGTGCTTTTCTATCAATTTACATCCAGCATAATCAGAATCTGAATATGCAATTAGGTTTAATGTGGAATCTCTAGAATACCATAAACCTACATTTTTAGTTCCATTTAGATATCTTAAAATTCTTTTAACAGCTATTAAATGTGATTCTTTAGGTTCAGATTGAAATCTAGCACATAAACATACTGAAAACATGATATCTGGTCTACTTGCTGTTAAATAAAGAAGGGATCCGATTATACCTCGATAATACTTTTGATCAACCTTTTTACCTTCTTCATCTTTGTCCAGCTTGCATGAAGGACTCATTGGAGTTCCGAGGGGTTTCATTGTTTCCATACCAAACTTTTTGAGTAGTTCTCTTGTGTATTTGGTTTGGTTGATAAAGATTCCCTCTTTGCTTTGTTTGATCTGGAGTCCAAGGAAGAAGTTGAGTTCTCCCATCATGCTCATCTCGAATTCTCCCTGCATCAACTTTGCAAATTCTTGACAAAGAGAATCGTTAGTAGCACCAAAAATAATGTCATCTACGTATATTTGTACTACAAGTAAATCTTTACCTTTTCTTTTCAAAAACAAAGTTTTATCAACATTTCCTCTTGTAAAATCATTTTCTATTAAGAATTTACTTAACCTATCATACCAAGCTCTAGGTGCTTGTTTCAAACCATATAAAGCTTTGTGCAATTTAAAAACGTGATTTGAAAACTCGTGATCTTCAAAACCTGGTGGTTGTTCTACATAAACTTCTTCATTAATAAATCCATTTAAAAATGCGCTTTTTACATCCATTTGAAATAAGTTAATGTTCATATGACATGCAAATGCAAGTAATAGCCTAATGGCTTCTAATCTAGCTACAGGTGCAAAGGTTTCATCAAAATCAATACCTTCCTCTTGATTATATCCTTTAGCAACCAATCTAGCTTTGTTTCTAATTACAATGCCATTTTCATCTAGTTTATTTCTATAAATCCATTTTGATCCTATTACTGAATGATTTTTAGGTCTTTCAACTAAGGTCCAAACATTATTTCTTGTAAATTGATTTAGTTCTTCTTGCATAGCTAACATCCAATTATTATCTTTTTCAGCTTCTTCTATAGTTTTAGGTTCAATTTGTGATACAAATGCAAGATGATTACTAATATTTCTCATGTATGATCTAGTCCTTATTCCTTGAGATGGATCGCCTATAATCAATTCCTTAGGATGACTATGAGCATATCTCCAGTCTCTTGGAAGATCTACATCATTATGATCAATATTGACATCATCGTCCTTATGTGAATCATCATCTTTAGCTTCTTGTTCATGATCAGAAGATACTTCAATATTAAGTTTTTCAAGATCTTTTTCAATTATGTTTGTATCTTCCTCATCATCAATCTTTTCAGATCCAGTTGCTAAAGATTCATCAAAAACTACATGAATGGATTCTTCAACTACTAAGGTTTTCTTGTTAAAGATTCTATATGCCTTACTAGTTGTTGAATAACCTAGAAAAATTCCTTCATCAGATTTAGCATCAAATTTTCCTAAGTTGTTTTTACCATTATTATGAATGAAACATTTACATCCAAATGCATGAAAGTATTTTATATTTGGTTTTCTTTCATTCCATAATTCATAAGGTGTTTTCTTTAATATTGGTCTTATTAAAGCTCTGTTTAAGATGTAACATGCTGTGTTAATTGCTTCCGCCCAAAAATACTTTGGTAAGTTGCTTTCACATAGCATGGTACGGGCCATGTCTTCTAGAGTCCTATTTTTTCTTTCAACTACACCATTTTGTTGTGGAGTCCTAGGGGCTGAAAAATTATGATTAATTCCATTTTCAGTGCAGAAATTTTCAAATAGGTGATTTTCAAATTCTGTTCCATGATCACTTCTTAGAGATACTATAGTAGTGTTTTTCTCATTTGTGACTTTCTTGAAAAATTTCAGGAACATCGAGAAAGTCTCATCTTTGTGAGCTAAAAACATTACCCAAGTATATCTAGAATAATCATCTACAATCACTAGACCATATTTCTTTCCTCCTAGACTTGTGGTTCTAGTTGGTCCGAAAAGATCCATGTGAAGTAGCTCTAGTCCCCTAGAAGTTGAAACAATGTTTTTAGATTTAAAAGAACTTCTAGTTTGTTTTCCAAATTGACATGCATCACATATTTTATTATTTTCAAAATCTAGTTTAGGTAATCCTTTAACTAAATCCATTTTAATTAGTTTTGAAATAAGGTGTGTGCTTGCATGACCTAATCTACGATGCCACAACCAACTAATTTCATTTATGTTAGCATTGTCAGCAATTAAGCAATGATCACTCAAAGATAATTTTTCTAAGTCAACTAAGTAAACATTGCCATGTCTATAACCAGTAAATACAATGCTATCATCAATAGAATTAGTTACAGTGCATATAGAAGATTTAAATGAAACATTAAAATTTTTATCACATAATTGACTTATACTATTAGATTATGCTTCAAACCATTAACATAAAGTACATTATCAATAACTATAGATGGAGTTATGCGAACTTTACCAAGGCCCATAATTTGACCTTTACCGTTGTCGCCAAACGTCACAACTCCACCTTTCTTTTCCTCAGGGTGATGAATTCATCTTTGTCACCCGTCATATGTCTTGAGCAGCCACTATCAAGGTACCACTTTTTCTTTGATCTTTTGGCTACAAGACATTCCTGCAATATCATCAAACTTTATGCTTAGGTACCCAAGCTTTCTTGGGTCCTTCATGGTTAGCAGCAATAAAAATTGTTCCTTTCGGAACCCATATTTTCTTAGCTTTAATATTTAACTTGTTGTTATTTTTAACGTTTTGCATTCAAAGGATTTGTGACCTTTTTCATTACATTTAAAACAAGTTATATTACTTTGGTTGGCTTTTACAAAAATATTCTTTAGAGATTTCTGTTTTCTTAATGTGTTATATCCTAAACCAGCTTTGTCAAAAACAGCTTTTTGACTATCTAGGATCATGTTAAGTTTAGTTGAACTTAAAGTGAATTTCTCAACAATGTCTTTATATTTTTTAACATCTTTCTTAAGAGAGTCAATTTCTTTAGCTTGCTGTTCTTTATCTAAAGCTAAAGTTTCTATTTGATCTTTTAAATCTTTAGTTGAGTTTTTAGTTTCAGATTTTAATAAATCTTTTTCTTGATTAAGATTATCTCTTTCTTTCCTAAGTTCTTCTTTTTCATTAGTTAAGTTCTTAACTTCTAAAGCTAATTCATTTTTACTTTTAGCTAAACTAATATTGTCATTTTTCAAAAACTTATACTTTTTCTTTAAGGATTTAAAATCAATCATAAGTTCATTGAAAGCCTCAAACATTTCATCAAATGTAAAATCATCATTTGAGTTTTCAGAACTTACCTCATTGTCGTTGTCGTCGTCGTTGGCCATGAAACAAATATTGGCAACTTCCTTTTGCTCATCTTCTTCCGACGAGGAAGATTCTTCAGACCATGTTGCCATATAGCTTTCTTCTTTTTCTTGTAGGCCTTTTTCAGTAAAGGACAGTCATACTTAAAGTGCCCTGGCTTTTTGCACTCATAACATACTAAGGGCTCTTTTTCTTTTTCTTTCTCCTTGTCCTTTTTCTTATCCTTTTCTCCTTCAAATCTTGCTCCAAATTTCTTTTTATGGAAGGGCCTTTTTCTCATAAACCTTCTGAATTTTTGGCCAAGAGAGCAGTTTCCTCATCATCTTCATCATTACTTTCACTGCTGCTCTCTTCCATTTCTGCAGTCTTGAGGGCAAAAGTTTTCCTTCTTTTTGTTTCCTCCTCAACATGCTGCTTCATTGTTAACTCGTGGGTCATTAAGGATCCTAGAAGCTCCTCTAAAGGTAGTGCATTGAGGTCCTTTGCTTCTTGGATGGCAGTGACTTTTGCTTCCCACGATCTTGGTAGTGACCTAAGAATTTTACGCACAAGATCAGCATTAGAATAAATTCTACCAAGACTTTTCAAACCATTCACAATATCAGTAAATCTAGTGAACATGCATGTGATGGTTTCAGTTTGTTCCATTGTAAACAATTCATATTTGTGAACCAAAATATTTATTTTGATTCTTTACTTGGTTTGTTCCTTCATGAGTAATTTCCAACCTATCCCAAATTTCTTTTGCGGAATTACAAGTTGAGATTCGGTTGAATTCATTTGAGTCTAAGGAACAATATAAAATATTAATGGCCTTAGCATTTAGTTGTGCCATTCTCCTATCATTATCATTCCAATCCCTTTCGGGTTTAGGAACAATAGTGCCATCAATAAGGTGTGTGGGTGTACTAGGTCCATTAATTATAACACCCCAAAGCTCATAATCAGAAGCTTGAATGAATATCCTCATTCTAGCTTTCCAATAAGAATAGTTTGAGCCATTAAAAAGTGGAGGTCTATTCGTAGAATGACCTTCAGCAAAACTTGAACCAATTTGTGTTGCCATATGGATCTTTAGCCCTTGATCGTGAGATCAAATTCTAAATGAGCACTTGCTCTGATACCAATTGTTGGCCCAGATGGCAACCCAAGAGGGGGGGGGTGAATTGGGTTCTTAAAAATTTAAGACTTTTTAACTTTAATTGATTAGTTAGCAAGATGTGCAAGTGAGATTAACTAATAAGCAATGAACAAGCAGTTAATAAAGAGAGATAGAGATAGAGAAAATATGCACGGCAAACACAAGATAATTTTATAGTGGTTCGGCGCAACCAGCACCTACGTCCACTCCCAAGATTCACTTGGGTCCACACTATAATCTCTCTAGATTACAGCCGAGTTGTTTTCCAAGCTCACAACTCAAACTTGTTGTTTTACCGGGTGCACAACGAACCCAGCTGGTTTTAACTCGGGCTTACCAGCACAAAACCCTACACGTTGTTTTTCTAGGGCTCACAACTAACCCAACACAAGCACTCCGGCTTGTAACGAGGTATACCAACCTCCACTAATTCAATCCACTGATTGAATCAGCAAACAAATAATAATGATAGTGTTTGAACAATAATGTGCTCCCCTTGAGCAAATATACAAATGAAGTACAAATATTAAAAGGTTAGAAAAGCCTGATATTTGCAGATGGTAGATGCTTGGGCTTTCTCCCTTCTTCTCTTCAACTCCTCTAGAAGTGTTGAATCACGCCTCAGCTAGATTCTTGACGTTGAAGTCTTTGGAGTTGAGATGAAGCTTTTTCCTCTTTTGAAAATCCGCGATTTGACCTTTGAAATGCACTTGGATTTTCTTCTGGCTTTTGTGGAATGATGAGAAGGAGTAGACGAAACTTTCACTTGGATTTCACTCCTTTTGAAACACTCTTCTTTGAGCTAAATGATTTTTCCAATATGCTCTGTTTTTCCCTCTTTTCAAATGATATTCTTTTCTCTCTTTTTGATTTTCTCTGGGTTGTTTTGATTTGAAAAGAACTCCTCTATTTATAGAATCTGCAAAAATATATCCGTTAGAGACAAGGAAAAATAGCCGTTATTCAAAAATCTTACCGTTGGGGCTGATGTGTCATCGTTAAAAATCGCGCCCAGATTTCGCGGAGTCGACTCGAGCTTTGTGGGAGTCGGCTCGAGTCGATTACCAAAAATAGAAACATTTTAACCATTGAGGGGTCGACTCGCGAAAACATAAGTGTCGGCTCCTGAAAGTCGGGAGTCGACTCGAGGAAAATGGGGAGTCGACTCGAGAAGTGCTCAAAAAACATGGGTTCTGTTGTTTGAGCGGAGTCGGCTCGCACAGACAGGAGTCGGCTCGCAAGAATTCAGGGGTCGACTCTTGAAAACCAAGGGTCGACTCGAGAAACTCAGGCAATTGGGGAGTCGACTCGGAAACCCTTGAGTCGGCTCGGGACCGATACAAAAATCAGAAAAATGTTCTGATTGACTTTAAAACTTGTCCCAATTAAATTTAAAATATAAATTTGACTTGAATACATTAAATATGACATTTAACATGGATTCAAGACATGTTTCAAGAATTCATCGATTGAAATATAATGTGTAAAATTCCTTTTTGAAATCTTTTAAGCATAGAACTTGAAACTTCTTTTTCTAATAGATTCAAAACTCATTTGATATAACCATTGATAGTTCATTCCTTTCAATTTGAATAAGCTCAAGGTTTTTGATAAATAAACACATTGTTTTCTTTAAGATACTCATGGCTTTTGGAAATCATCAAAATCAATAAGTTGGG
>UESW01000171.1:0-65851 GCA_900491605.1 Calamus simplicifolius | reverse complement strand
TAAATCAATTTGAATTCGGAATGTTGCTCTAAAAGTTCGGATTGGATCAAACTTAGATCAAACCTGAGCCAAGTCCAATTGGAAGTGATGCTCCAAGATCGGGTCGAGCCAAACTTAGATCAAATTCCAAAACAAGTCCAATCCAAAGCATTGCAACAAGACCAGGTTAGATCAAATTAGATCCACATGAATCAAGTCTAATTCGCAGCATTGCTCAAGTCAAAGATCGAGAGGATCGAGTTGGTCAAACCCGAAGTCCAATCTGGATTCTATTGTTAGATCGAATTCAATCAAACTTCGATCAAACCCCAATCAAGTTCAATTTAAAGCATTGCTCTAAGATAAGGGTGGATTAAACTCAAATCAAACCTGGAACAAATCGAATAAGTGTAACATTGCTCTAAGATCGGATTCGACTAAACTTTGATCAAATCGGAATTAAGTTCAATATCGAGCCTTGATCTTAGATTGTGAGCTTGATCAAAGCAAGATCAAAACCCAAATCAAGTCCAATGTATTGGATCAAACTTATATCAATCTCGAATTAAGTGAAATATGTTGCATTCCTCCAAGATTGATTTGGTTCAGACTCAAATCAAATATGAATCAAATGCAATTTAATGCATTGTTCCAAGATAAGGTCGGATCAAACTTAGGTCAAACCCAAATAAAGTTCGATATGGAGCATTTCTCTAAGGTCGGGTTGGATTGCTCTAGGATGAATCAAGTTCAATATGGGAGTGTGATGCTGCATGATCAGGTTAGATCAAACATTAATCAAGTCCAATTTTGAGTGTTGCTCCAAGATTAGGTAGGCTCGATGAAATAAAGATAATACCCAAATCAAGTTTAATCGAGAGCATTGCACTAAGATTGGGTTGATCAAACCTAGATTAAAACCGAATCAGATCAAATCTAAAGCGTTGCCCTAAAATCGGGTTTGATAAAACAACAAACCTAAATCAAGTCTATTTTAGAGTGTTGCTTCAAGATCGGGTTAGTTTAAACCAAGATGGAGCCCAAATTAAGTATAATATGAAGCATTGCTTCGAGATCAAGTTAGATCAAACTATGATCGAACCTGAATCAAGTTAAATTAGGAGCATTGTTCCAAGATCAAGTTAGATCAAACCCGAATCGAGTTCAATTTAGAGTGTCACTCCATGATTAGTTTAGATCAAATAAGATCAAACCCGAATCAATTTCAATCTAAAACATTATAATATGATCAGCCTAGATCAAACTTTGATCTCTTTTCAATCAACCCCAATCATGAATGTCGCTTCAGGATTGGGTTAATGAAACTTAAATCAAACCCGAATCAAGTTCGATCTAGAGCATTGCTTTAAATCAAACTGAAATCAAGATCAATCGAAGCATTACTCCATGATTGGACTAGATCTAACCTACATCAAGCTAAATGAAGTTCAATCTGGAGCGTTGCTACAAGATCGGGCCAAATCAAGGCTAAATCAATTTGAATTCGGAATGTTGCTCTAAAAGTTCGGATTGGATCAAACTTAGATCAAACCTGAGTCAAGTCCAATTGGAAGTGATGCTCCAAGATCGGGTCGAGCCAAACTTAGATCAAATTCCAAAACAAGTCCAATCCAAAGCATTGCAACAAGACCAGGTTAGATCAAATTAGATCCACATGAATCAAGTCTAATTCGCAGCATTGCTCTAAGAAAAGGTTGGATTAATATATAGATCAAACCCCCGAATCAAGTCAAATCGAGAGCGCTGCTCGAGGATCGAGTTGGATCAAACTTATATCAAACCCGAATCAAGTCCAATCTGGATTCTATTGTTAGATCGAATTCAATCAAACTTCGATCAAACCCCAATCAAGTTCAATTTAAAGCATTGCTCTAAGATAAGGGTGGATTAAACTCAAATCAAACCGGAACAAATCGAATAAGTGTAACATTGCTCTAAGATCGGATTCGACTAAACTTTGATCAAATCGGAATTAAGTTCAATATCGAGCCTTGATCTTAGATTGTGAGCTTGATCAAAGCAAGATCAAAACCCAAATCAAGTCCAATGTAGAGCATTCCTCAAAGATCGTATTGGATCAAACTTATATCAATCTCGAATTAAGTGAAATATGCTGCTGCATTCCTCCAAGATTGATTTGGTTCAGACTCAAATCAAATATGAATCAAATGCAATTTAATGCATTGTTCCAAGATAAGGTCGGATCAAACTTAGGTCAAACCCAAATAAAGTTCGATATGGAGCATTTTCTCTAAGGTCGGGTTGGATTGCTCTAGGATGAATCAAGTTCAATATGGAGAGTGTGATGCTGCATGATCAGGTTAGATCAAACATTAATCAAGTCCAATTTTGAGTGTTGCTCCAAGATTAGGTAGGCCCGATGAAATAAAGATAATACCCAAATCAAGTTTAATCGAGAGCATTGCACTAAGATTGGGTTCGATCAAACCTAGATTAAAACCGAATCAGATCAAATCTAAAGCGTTGCCCTAAAATCGGGTTTGATAAAACAACAAACCTAAATCAAGTCTATTTTAGAGTGTTGCTTCAAGATCGGGTTAGTTTAAACCAAGATGGAGCCCAAATTAAGTATAATATGAAGCATTGCTTCGAGATCAAGTTAGATCAAACTATGATCGAACCTGAATCAAGTTAAATTAGGAGCATTGTTCCAAGATCAAGTTAGATCAAACCCGAATCGAGTTCAATTTAGAGTGTCACTCCATGATTAGTTTAGATCAAATAAGATCAAACCCGAATCAATTTCAATCTAAAACATTATAATATGATCAGCCTAGATCAAACTTTGATCTCTTTTCAATCAACCCAATCATGAATGTCGCTTCAGGATTGGGTTAATGAAACTTAAATCAAACCCGAATCAAGTTCGATCTAGAGCATTGCTTTAAATCAAACTGAAATCAAGATCAATCGAAGCATTACTCCATGATTGGACTAGATCTAACCTACATCAAGCTAAATGAAGTTCAATCTGGAGCGTTGCTACAAGATCGGGCCAAATCAAGGCTAAATCAATTTGAATTCGGAATGTTGCTCTAAAAGTTCGGATTGGATCAAACTTAGATCAAACCTGAGTCAAGTCCAATTGGAAGTGATGCTCCAAGATCGGGTCGAGCCAAACTTAGATCAAATTCCAAAACAAGTCCAATCCAAAGCATTGCAACAAGACCAGGTTAGATCAAATTAGATCCACATGAATCAAGTCTAATTCGCAGCATTGCTCTAAGAAAAGGTTGGATTAATATATAGATCAAACCCGCCGAATCAAGTCAAATCGAGAGCTGCTCGAGGATCGAGTTGGATCAAACTTATATCAAACCCGAATCAAGTCCAATCTGGATTCTATTGTTAGATCGAATTCAATCAAACTTCGATCAAACCCCAATCAAGTTCAATTTAAAGCATTGCTCTAAGATAAGGGTGGATTAAACTCAAATCAAACCCGGAACAAATCGAATAAGTGTAACATTGCTCTAAGATCGGATTCGACTAAACTTTGATCAAATCGGAATTAAGTTCAATATCGAGCCTTGATCTTAGATTGTGAGCTTGATCAAAGCAAGATCAAAACCCAAATCAAGTCCAATGTAGAGCATTCCTCAAAGATCGTATTGGATCAAACTTATATCAATCTCGAATTAAGTGAAATATGTGCTGCATTCCTCCAAGATTGATTTGGTTCAGACTCAAATCAAATATGAATCAAATGCAATTTAATGCATTGTTCCAAGATAAGGTCGGATCAAACTTAGGTCAAACCCAAATAAAGTTCGATATGGAGCATTTTCTCTAAGGTCGGGTTGGATTGCTCTAGGATGAATCAAGTTCAATATGGAGAGTGTGATGCTGCATGATCAGGTTAGATCAAACATTAATCAAGTCCAATTTTGAGTGTTGCTCCAAGATTAGGTAGGCCGATGAAATAAAGATAATACCCAAATCAAGTTTAATCGAGAGCATTGCACTAAGATTGGGTTCGATCAAACCTAGATTAAAACCGAATCAGATCAAATCTAAAGCGTTGCCCTAAAATCGGGTTTGATAAAACAACAAACCTAAATCAAGTCTATTTTAGAGTGTTGCTTCAAGATCGGGTTAGTTTAAACCAAGATGGAGCCCAAATTAAGTATAATATGAAGCATTGCTTCGAGATCAAGTTAGATCAAACTATGATCGAACCTGAATCAAGTTAAATTAGGAGCATTGTTCCAAGATCAAGTTAGATCAAACCCGAATCGAGTTCAATTTAGAGTGTCACTCCATGATTAGTTTAGATCAAATAAGATCAAACCCGAATCAATTTCAATCTAAAACATTATAATATGATCAGCCTAGATCAAACTTTGATCTCTTTTCAATCAACCCCAATCATGAATGTTGCTTCAGGATTGGGTTAATGAAACTTAAATCAAACCCGAATCAAGTTCGATCTAGAGCATTGCTTTAAATCAAACTGAAATCAAGTTCAATCGAAGCATTACTCCATGATTGGACTAGATCTAACCTACATCAAGCTAAATGAAGTTCAATCTGGAGCGTTGCTACAAGATCGGGCCAAATCAAGGCTAAATCAATTTGAATTTGGAATGTTGCTCTAAAAGTTCGGATTGGATCAAACTTAGATCAAACCTGAGTCAAGTCCAATTGGAAGTGATGCTCCAAGATCGGGTCGAGCCAAACTTAGATCAAATTCCAAAATAAGTCCAATCCAAAGCATTGCAACAAGACCAGGTTAGATCAAATTAGATCCACATGAATCAAGTCTAATTCGCAGCATTGCTCTAAGAAAAGGTTGGATTATATATAGATCAAACCCAAATCAAGTCAAATCGAGAGCGCTGCTCGAGGATCGAGTTGGATCAAACTTATATCAAACCCGAATCAAGTCCAATCTGGATTCTATTGTTAGATCGAATTCAATCAAACTTCGATCAAACCCCAATCAAGTTCAATTTAAAGCATTGCTCTAAGATAAGGGTGGATTAAACTCAAATCAAACCTGGAACAAATCGAATAAGTGTAACATTGCTCTAAGATCGGATTCGACTAAACTTTGATCAAATCGGAATTAAGTTCAATATCGAGCCTTGATCTTAGATTGTGAGCTTGATCAAAGCAAGATCAAAACCCAAATCAAGTCCAATGTAGAGCATTCCTCAAAGATCGTATTGGATCAAACTTATATCAATCTCGAATTAAGTGAAATATGCTGCTGCATTCCTCCAAGATTGATTTGGTTCAGACTCAAATCAAAATATGAATCAAATGCAATTTAATGCATTGTTCCAAGATAAGGTCGGATCAAACTTAGGTCAAACCCAAATAAAGTTCGATATGGAGCATTTTCTCTAAGGTCGGGTTGGATTGCTCTAGGATGAATCAAGTTCAATATGGAGAGTGTGATGCTGCATGAAGCAAGAGCGTTGGGAGGATGAGAGCTTCTCTCTCTAATTTTTCTCTCTCTTGTTCTTCCGCTCTTGTTTTTATTTTTATTTTCTGGTAGCTATGGAGGATTCTCATGGAGTCCCTGTCTCTCTTGCAATCCGGGGTTTTGCTCCGAGATCTTAGAGGGAGGTATAGCTTTGGATAAGGACTCTTCGGTATCCTCATCTATTCCTATTCCCCCCACTGTTTCAAGTAAGCCGAATGGGAAGGAAGCAGCTCAGTGCTCCCATTCACTTGCCTCATCTTCGAGCATTGGTGCTGCAACCTCAGATGTTCTGCCCAGTTCAAAGAATTTGGAAGGGAAATCTACTGCTCAAGATCTGGTCCAAGCTTCGAAGGAGGAGAAAGACCTTCTTTTCAGCTCCAATGGGATTGCTGCTACAATGAAGGTGATGAAGGAGCTCCATCATTAAGCTATCAAGGTCCCATAACTAGAGCCAAAGCTAAGGAACTCCAAAGCTTGATCATGGAAGCAATCGGCCCAGGAGTAATCAGCCATGGAGAAGCAAACGGCCAAGTGGAAGAATTCAAGTGTTTGACTCTTTGCCAGGTGGACCAAAGGAATTGCAGCCAAATAGAGCTAATTGAAGACTATGCATTGCAGCCTATTAATGAGCTTTGAAACATGCATTGCAGCCTATTTAATGAGCTTTGGAACATGCAGAACTTATGAGGGTGTGTAGTATTTATTGCTATATTTGGCTTTTCCTATTCTTGAAGATCTATATATTGTATGCTGAACTTCAGATTAAAGGTTAATGAACAATTCCGAATTTTCTTTTGGTTATAATCCAATTGAGAGCATTATTTCTTCCTTGCTTCTTGAAAGAACTAGGACTTAGTCATTTTAGCCAATTGACTATTTTATCTTTGATAATCAAGTTACCTTAGAACCTGTTTCTATTGTGATTTGGTTCCTTGGCCTTCCTTCTTCTGATTCGGTTAGTGCCTCTTCACGGGTTGGGGTTGTGTTAATCAACTGAAGAAGATATCCTTGTTGAGGTGATTCTAAAGATCCGTTCATCATTTGGTATCAGAGCTGCAAATCATCCTAACAAGGTAGTGTTTTTCCAGACTAACTCTTCATCTTCCAATTTTCTGCTTTCTTTTCAAGGCCCTAGATCAAAGGGAGATTTCTTCATTTCTTCTTTGAGCTTGCTGTGCAAACGGTCAAGTAATCTTGTGGGGGTATTGAACTTCAAAAAAAAAAAAAAAAAATAGAAACCAGAAATCCTCAAAAAAAAAAAAAAAAAAATTCTGAGGAAAAAGAAAGACCAATCTGTTCATCCACCAAAACAACCCAGAAAATCCTCAAAATTTACCCACGTGTTCTCCATACTACAAAGCAATAAACCACCAATTTTCAGCTTGAAATTCGTTGGTTTGATTGGAGACATTGAGCAAGGTGAGTTGGGCTCCGAATTTGAAGTTTGTGCAAAACAGTGAGCAATCTGCCCTTTGAAGTCTCTTGGGTTTATTAGCATCATATTTGGGGATTCCAATCAGTATTCCAGGGGTTTAATCTCTTTATTTTAAAACTCTGAAATCTTCTTCTTCTTCTTTCTTCCAAATCTGAACACTATTGTTGGTGGATACCAGACACGTGCCATCTTATGGTCTGTTTGGTTTAACGAAGCCATCACTAGGCAACTAGTTGTGTTAAATTGCAAATCTTTTCTTTATCTATTTCCCTTGATTTTCATTGATATATTTTCAATTGGTTTGAAAGACACTCTGCCCTAGTTCTTAAAATTAGCAAGGAAGAAGATTGAGTGGTAAAAGGCAAGAGAGTGAGATCATTTGAGAGAAAAGCCAATACTTGAGTGAAACACTTGAGAGGGTGAGCCATTTTCTACTAACATCTTCTTTCTTGCAGCTCTGAACATGTCAAAAAAACAAGAAACCAGTGGTAGTGGTGGTGAGGAATCAAATAGGGATGACCGTTTGTTGTTACAAGCTTTAAGACAACAAATGGAGAGAAATAATTTTGTGATGACCACCTTGGTAGATAGAATTGAAAGGTTGGAAGTAAAGGGTAGAGAGGAAGTTAGGGATAATGAGAATGATTGGGGACATGAGTATGATGAAGAAGGGAATGAATTCAACCTCCACAGTCCGAGAGGTAGGGGGTTTCGGCCACCTAGGGGCAGAGGATTTGGTGGAAGAAGGGGAGGTAGAAATTATAGGAATTGGGACTATGGAATTGGGGAAGGAGCTGAAGAGAGAGTTGATTCAAATGTGGGTAGCATTAAGATGAAGATACCCTCTTTTCATGGAAAGGAAAATCCAGATTTGTACTTGGAATGGGAAAGGCAAGTGGAGCTCATTTTTGAATGCCACAATTACTCGGAAGAAAAGAAAGTAAAGCTCGCAGCTGTGGAGTTCAAGGATTATGCAATCATATGGTGGGATCAAATGTTGATTAAAAGGAGAAATCTTGGCCTTAGAACCATTACCACTTGGGAAGCCATGAAAGAAGTCATGAGGGAAAGATTTGTTCCCCAACACTATTTCAAGGAGCTTCATCAAAGGTTGCAAAGGATGTCACAAGGAGGCAGAAGTGTAGAAGAATTTTTCAAGGCCATGGAGATGGCATTGGCAAGAACTCAATTGGAGGAACCTATGGAAGCCACCATGGCAAGGTTCTTGGCTGGTTTGAACATGGAGATAGCTCATGTGGTGGAATTACATTCCTACCATACCTTAACCGAAATGATGCACATTGCCATTAAGGTTGAAAGACAATTGAAAATGAAAAGAACCATGAAGAATGGAGGTGGGCTGAATTTCTCAAAAAGTCCATGGAAGCCGAGCTTTGGTAGGAGTGAGAAGGAGTTGCCGAAACAGAAAAAGGAGGAATGGAAGGGAAAAGAAGAGTGGAAAGGGAAAGGAAAAATAAAAGAGGAAGACATAAAAAAAAAAGAAGGTCCTACTAGAGCTAGAGAAGTGAAATGCTTCAAGTGTTTGGGGCATGGACATTATGCCAATCAATGTCCGAACCAAAGAGTGATGTTTATAAGAGAAGATGGAGGTCTAGAGAGTGGAGATGAGGATGAAGAAGAGGACACACCAAATCTGGCCGAAAATGGTGAAGAAGAGGAGTTGGAGATGGGAGAGCAAGACCCTATGGTTGGGTTGACATATGCTATGGTAACCATGAGAGCTTTAAGTGCACAAGTAAGTTTGGAAGATGGTGATGCAATACAAAGGGAAAACATTTTCCATACAAGATGTGCCGTGAGCAATAAACTATGTAGCATGATCATTGACAGTGGAAGTTGTTGCAATGTGGTGAGCTCTCATCTTGTAAAAAAATTGGGGTTGGTGTGTAAGAAGCATCCAAAGCCGTATGGACTTCAATGGTTGAATGAATGCAATAAATTGAAAGTAACCAAACAAGCTGTAGTTCCATTCACCATAGGGCAGTATGAGGATGAGGTTTTGTGTGATGTTGTGCCTATGGTAGCTACTCACATATTGTTGGGGCGTCCTTGGCAATATGATAGGAGTGTAACTCATGATGGAAAGAAGAATAAGTATACCTTGGTAAAGAATGGCCGAACATACACTCTAAATCCTTTGAGTCCTATTCAAGCACATGAAGATCAAGTGAGGATAATGAGAGCATTAGAGGGAAAATCAGTTGAGGAAAAGAGTGATTTAAAAAAAGATGAGGGAAAGGAGAAGAAAGAAAAGAGTGGAGAAAAAAAAAGAGAGACAAAAGAGAAAAATAAGAGGGCAAAAGAAAAAGGAGAGCAATCTGGTTCTAAAGAAAAAGAAGAGGGAAAAACGTCATTGTTTGTAAAAAAAAAAAAAGAAATGAGAGAAGCTTTGCTTGACATGAGGCCCTTATACCTTCTTATGTATAAGGAAACCTTATTTTCTAACTCTAACATTGAGTTTCCTATCCCGAGTGTTGCTTCTTCTCTTTTGCAGGAATATGAGGATATCTTTCCCGAGGAGGTGCCATCCGGTTTGCCACCCTTGAGGGGAATTGAACATCAAATTGATTTTGTGCCTGGAGCTCAAATTCCAAACCGCCCGGCTTATAGGAGCAATCCCGAGGAGACCAAGGAACTTCAAAGGCAAGTGGAAGACTTGCTAGCAAAAGGGTATGTGAAGGAGAGTATGAGCCCATGTGCCGTTCCGGTGCTCTTGGTGCCAAAGAAAGATGGAACTTTCAGAATGTGTGTTGATTGTCGTGCTATCAACAAGATCACCGTGAAATACAGGTATCCTATTCCTAGACTTGATGATATGCTTGATGAACTTCATGGTGCTAGTATATTCTCTAAAATTGATCTTAAGAGTGGATATCACCAAATTAGGATGAAAGAAGGTGATGAATGGAAAACAGCATTTAAGACTAAATATGGTTTGTATGAATGGCTTGTGATGCCTTTTGGGCTCACAAATGCACCTAGTACTTTCATGAGATTGATGAACCATGTGTTGAGAACTTTTATTGGAAAGTTTGTTGTTGTTTACTTTGATGACATTCTGATTTACAGCAAAAGCATGCATGAACATTTGCAACATTTGAGGAGTGTTTTTAATGTTTTAAGAAAGGAGAAGTTGTATGCTAATTTCAAGAAGTGTTCTTTTTGCATGGAAAGACTTGTTTTCCTAGGATTTGTTGTTAGCAGTAAAGGAATTGAAGTGGACAAAGAGAAGGTGAAAGCCATTAGAGAATGGCCGAGACCTTCCAATGTGAGCGAGGTCAGGAGTTTTCATGGGCTAGCTAGTTTCTATCGTAGGTTTGTACCTAACTTTAGTAGCTTAGCCGCCCCTTTGAATGAATTGGTAAAAAAGAATGTTCCATTTGTATGGAGTGATGAACATGAGAATGCATTTAACATGTTAAAAATAAAGTTGTGTTCAGCACCCTTACTTATATTGCCCGATTTTTCCAAAGCTTTTGAAATTGAATGTGATGCCTCCGGGAAAGGGATTGGCGCTGTTTTGTTGCAGGAGAGGAAGCCCATTGCATATTTCAGTGAGAAACTAAACGGGGCAGCGTTGAACTACTCAACATATGACAAGGAACTATATGCATTGGTAAGGGCTTTGGAGACATGGCAGCACTACTTGTGGCCAAGGGAGTTCATCATTCACACCGATCATCAGTCTTTGCGACATCTTAAGGGCCAAGGGAAACTAAACAAGAGGCATGCTAGATGGATCGAGTTCATTGAGACATTCCCATATGTGGTGCAATACAAACAAGGTAAAGAGAACATTGTGGCCGATGCACTCTCAAGAAGGTATAATCTCCTTAACACACTTGACTCTAAATTGCTTGGCTTTGAATTTGTTAAGGGATTATATGAGCATGATTCTGATTTTTCACAAGTGTATGTGGCATGTGAGAACATTGCATTTCAAAAGTACTTTAGGCATGATGGATATTTGTTTAGGGAAAACAGATTGTGTGTACCCAAAAGCTCTTTGAGGGATTTGCTTGTGCATGAAAGTCATTGTGGTGGTCTTATGGGGCATTTTGGGGTTGCTAAAACTCTTGATGTACTTAAGGAACATTTCTTTTGGCCTCATATGAAAAGGGATGTTGAGAAATTTTGTGCCAAATGTGAAACTTGCAAAAGAGCCAAGTCTAAGGTGAAGCCTCATGGGCTATACACCATTGCCTGTACCTAAGCATCCTTGGGTTGACTTGTCTATGGACTTTGTTTTAGGGTTGCCTAGGTCACAAAGGAGTCATGATTCCATATTTGTTGTGGTTGATAGGTTTTCAAAGATGGCTCATTTTATTCCTTGTAAGAAAACTGCTGATGCTACTTATGTGGCTAATTTGTTCTTTAGGGAAGTTGTTAGATTGCATGGCATTCCTAAAACTATTGTTAGTGATAGGGATGTAAAATTTTTGAGTCATTTTTGGAGAGTACTTTGGGGAAAATTGGGAACAAAGTTGTTATTCTCTACTACCTGTCATCCTCAAACAGATGGGCAAACAGAAGTAGTAAATAGAACTTTGTCCACACTTTTGAGAGCATTTGTGAAGAAGAATTTAAAATCTTGGGAGGAATGCATACCATATATAGAATTTGCATATAATAGGGTTGTACATTCATCTAGTGGGTATTCACCTTTTGAGCTTGTATATGGATTTAACCCACTTACTCCCTTAGATTTATCTCCATTGCCTGTTAATCATATTGCATCTCTTGATGGTAAGAGTAAGGCAGAATTTGTGAAGAAAATGCATGAACAAGCTAAGTTACATATTGAAAAGAAAAATGAGTCATATGCAAAATATGCTAACAAAGGCCGAAAGGCAATTGTGTTTGAACCAGGTGACTTAGTTTGGATACACTTAAGGAAAGAAAGGTTTCCTACGCAAAGGAAATCAAAGTTGCAACCAAGAGGAGATGGGCCTTTTAAAGTCTTGGAACGCATTAATCCTAATGCCTACAAGATTGACTTGCCAAGTGAGTATGAAGTAAGTAATACTTTTAATGTTACTGATCTTTCTCCCTATTTTGGTATAGGACCAAATTCGGGGACGAATTTTTCTCAAGAGGGAGGGGATGATGAAGGAGCTCCATCATTAAGCTATCAAGGTCCCATAACTAGAGCCAAAGCTAAGGAACTCCAAAGCTTGATCATGGAAGCAATCGGCCCAGGAGTAATCAGCCATGGAGAAGCAAACGGCCAAGTGGAAGAATTCAAGTGTTTGACTCTTTGCCAGGTGGACCAAAGGAATTGCCAAATAGAGATTTTGAGACTATGCATTGCAGCCTAATTAATGAGCTTTGAGACTATGCATTGCAGCCTATTAATGAGCTTTGAAACATGCATTGCAGCCTATTAATGAGCTTTGGAACATGCAGAACTTATGAGGGTGTAGTATTTATTGCTATATTTGGCTTTTCCTATTCTTGAAGAGATATATATTGTATGCTGAACTTCAGATTAAAGGTTAATGAACAATTCCGAATTTTCTTTTGGTTATAATCCAATTGAGAGCATTATTTCTTCCTTGCTTCTTGAAAGAACTAGGACTTAGTCATTTTAGCCAATTGACTATTTTATCTTTGATAATCAAGTTACCTTAGAACCTGTTTCTATTGTGATTTGGTTCCTTGGCCTTCCTTCTTCTGATTCGGTTAGTGCCTCTTCACGGGTTGGGGTTGTGTTAATCAACTGAAGAAGATATCCTTGTTGAGGTGATTCTAAAGATCCGTTCATCAGAAGGAAAAGCTGAGTTATGTCCACCATGGGATCTCCAATCAAGACGAAGAAGCTGAGATAAATGCCATGGTTGCAAGGAACAAGCCCCCAGGTGATGTCTTAACCTCAGCTTCTCAATCTCCATTTGCTGTGAATTCGGTGGCTCCTTGCTCCATGCCCGATCAGTTGTTGATGAAATGCCACAATGCCTCTCAAGCTCCCTTTTACCCGGTCCATTCCATTCCACATAATATAGTAGGACCGATGGGCAGCAATTTCAATCGGAGGTTGGACAAATCTCTTTACCCAAGGTGCCAAAAGCTGCCGCTCCTTTTCTTGAAACCAACCAGTACCTGGCAAGTTCAAAATTTGAAACTATTGACCCAAATTTCCCGCCTCTTTCATACTCTTCAAATCTTGCGGCTGTGCAGCATCTTCCAGCTCACCAGAATGTGATTTCTGGCCTTGCTCATGATGCTGTTGATGGAATGAGCAAGGCACAATCTAGCTGGGCTTCTTTAGTCAAAGATGCCCCCTCTAATTTGCAGCTTACTTACATTAAGCCTATCTCTCTTACTAATGAGGGTAAAATCAGAATTAAACTCCCTCCCTCAGTTGCTTTTTGGTGCCACCATTTGGGAAAATACCTTGGTTGGTTTCTTCTTTGACAAGCTGCCGTTTTCTCTTGTTCAAGCTTGTGCTAAGAGGCATTGGGGAAATAATGGCCTGATAGAAGTCTTAAGCAATGGAAATGGATTCTTTTTCTTCAAATTTTCTGATTCGAGCATATCATTGGAAGCTCTGGAAGGAGGATCTTGGTACTTTGGAGGCAGACCTATTTTCTTAAAGGCTTGGAGTCCTTGTATGAACTTATCTAAGGATGGCTGTAAAAAAGTTCCAATATGGGCTCATTTCTATAATGTCCCATTAGAGTATTGGACGGATGAGGGGTTAAGTTATATAGCTAGCATTGTTGGGAAACCGCTGCATGCTGATAAGATGACTACCTCCTTAAAGCGTTTAAATTACGCCAGAATTTGCATTGAGATCAGTATTGAAGACTCTCTCCCTAATGCATTTGATATCGAAATGGAGGATGGAAGTTTAATGGAAATCCATATTGAATATAATTGGGTCCCTAAGAAATGCTCGGTATGCAAGGAGTTTGGACATCTATCCAAAAATTGCAAGAAGGCCAGCCATCAAGTATGGGCTCCGAAATCATCCCAATCTGCCTCCAAACCACATTTAGATGGTGATTGGAAGCATGTGAAGAGTCATGGAAAGGAAGTGGTGGTTGATCAAGCTTCTCCTTCAATTGTTCAAACAAATAGTGTACCCTCTGCTAGTGGAATATGCAGAACCACTAACTCCTATGAGATCCTCCAATTGGATAAAGATCTAAATGCAGCTAGAGATGATAATTTAGCTCAATTTTACCCATCTCGGGTAGAGTCAATAGCTGAAGACAAAGATGAAATAGAGGGCCTGATGAATGAAATGAATGCTACAGAAGCTGCTGTTATCTGCAGCACTGAGGAGGCTGCGCCCAATATTGATAATGAGGATTCCTCTCCTACATCGTCTACTCCAAGCACTCCTCTTCTAGCAAGGAAGCTGATTATGATAGATGAAGTTGAGAAAAAGCTAGGAAAGAAGAAAAAGGAAAAGAAGAAGAATGGGAGTTCTGGAAACTCCAGGGGGAAATTCTCAAAGAAATTCACATGATCAAGTTAGCTTCCTGGAATATTCGGGGTCTTAATGATCCCTCTAAGCACGCGGAGGTTCGTAATCTTGTTCATTCTCACAAACTCTCTTGTATAGCTCTTCTTGAGACTAAGATTAAAGCTTGTAATAAAGAGAAGATTGAGATGAGCCTTTTCAAGGGTTGGCATTGCACTAACTATTATGATGGTGATGGCACTGGTAGGATATGGATCTGGATGGACCCAAACAAACTTCTTGCTGATAGTGTTTCCTTGCATGACCAGATTATTCATCTATCTTTCACTATTCTTAATTCTGGTGACAAGTTTGCAGCATCTTTTGTTTATGGTTCAAATGATGTTACAGCTAGAAGACACCTTTGGAGTAATTTGAAGGATCAAGCTAACTCTTTCTCCCATCTTCCATGGATTATTATGGGGGACTTCAATGCCATCCGATTTAGACATGAAAGAAGGGGAGGAAGTATTGAGTGGCCTAGTTACATGGATGAATTAAATGACACTCTTTTTGAAGCTGGGCTGGATGATCTTAGATTTGGAGGCTTCCTTTTCACTTGGCACAATTCTAGAGCTAATGGGCAAATCCTAAGGAAGCTGGACAGAGCTCTTGCTAACTCATTGTGGTTCAATAACTATGCCCAATCTTCTGCTGATTTCCTTCCTTATGGACTCTCAGATCACTCTGCGGTTGTGGTGAATCTTGGACTTAATCTCCCTCTTTACAAAAGCCCTTTCAAATTCTTTAATTACTGGGCTAATTTCGAAGAATTTTATCCTTTAATTGAGAAGATTTGGAGTACACATGTGGAAGGACATGCCATGTTTAGGGTTTACAAAAAGCTGAAATTGGTTAAAACTGCTTTGAAAGATCTGAGTAAGAGCAAGAATGACCTTATTTTTGGGGAACTTGAACCTCTTCGCTCTGAACTTGCTGCTTTACAATCATCAATTGCTGCAGGTAATATTGAGGAAGAACTCCTGGAGAAGGAGAAAGATTGTGCTAAGAGGGTTATGCTAGGCAGAGAAGCAGAATACAATGGTTGAAAGAAGGGGATCAGAACTCTGCTTTTTTTTTCAATTCCATCAAAGGAAGAAACAATGTCAACAAGATCTTATGTATCCAAGATGAAAATGGTGAATGGCTTCGGGAGAAGAATAAAATTGCTCAAGAGGTGGTTAGCTTCTACAATCAACTTCTTGGTTCGAAATGCAGCACCAATTATGAAGGTATAGAAGTTCTTAAAGATTTTGTGGATCATGCCCTCACTCCTGAACAAATTAGGCAATTAAGTTATGATTTCACTGATGAAGAGATCAAAGCTTCCATTTTCAGCCTCCATCCTAACAAAGCACCGGGCCCTGATGGATTTAATGCTTATTTCTTCCAAAAGACCTGGTCCATTGTGGGAGCTGATGTCACTACAGCAATCAAGGAGTTTTTCTCTAAAGGTGTGCTTCTCAAGGAGGTTAATTGTACAATCATTGCTCTCATCCCCAAAGTCCCAAATGCTTCAAAATTGAAGGACTTCGACCTATTTCTTGCTGCAACACTCTGTACAAATGTATAACTAAGTTGCTTGCCAACCGACTGAAAGATGTGCTCCCAGCTTTTATTAATGAAGCTCAAGCTGCTTTTGTGCAAGGAAGGCATATTGGGGATAACATTTTGATGGCACAAGAGCTTGTTAGAGGATATCACCTCTCTTCCTCCTCCCCTAAATGTGCACTCAAGATTGATTTAATGAAAGCCTTCGACTCTGTAAGATGGGAGTTCCTTTGGGATTCTTTGCACCTCCTTGGATTTCCTCACAAATTCATTGGATGGATCAAAACGTGTGTCTCCTCAGCAAAATATTCTGTGGCTATAAATGGGGAACTCAATGGCTTCTTTGAAGGAAGGAAAGGCCTACGTCAAGGTGATCCAATTTCTCCCTACTTATTTGTCATATGCATGGAAATCTTCTCTCGAATTTTAGACCAGAAAATTCAAGCCTCCTCCTTTAAGTACCACTGGAGATGCCGGAATTCAAGCCCCTCCATGCTGACTCGGCGACTGCTTCATTTAAGCGACTGAACTATGCTAGGATATGCATTGAAATAAACATTGAAGATACTCTTCCTAATGCTATTGATCTACAATTGGATGATGGCAGCTGTTTGGAGATTCAGATTGAATACAATTGGGTTCCAAAGAAATGCAATGTCTGCAAAGAATTCGGTCACTTGTCAAAAAATTGCAAGAGGGTTTCCCAACGGCTCTGGGTGCCGAAATCTTCTCAACCCCCTGTTCTTTCTTCTGGGGAATGGAAGCTGGTAAATAATCATACAAAGGATGCTCCTTCTATGAAATCTTTCGGTCCGTCTACCGCTCCTGGCTCCTCTACAGCCGATGATTTGGTTGCTCCGGTGGGAGGCCCAGCTGATGCATTGGAAGCATCCAAACTTCAGCAATCTCTACCACCTATTACAAGCTCACGAGGCATTCTGAAGCATCGTTCCTGTCTTGGGAAGGAAGTGTTGATGATGTCCTCCCCTTCCTCCAATGCTCTCTCTCATCGTATTTCTTCTGGGAGTGGATTGAGATGCTCTTCAAATTCATTTGATTCCCTGTCTTCAGAGGACTCCATGGCTGTGGCTGTCGATCCGTCTAGTACAGTTGAAGGCGTCCACGATCCGATTGGAACAGTAGCGGGTGACAACCCGTTTACTGTTGACGATCCGGTTAAAACAGTAACTTCTGATGATCCGAAATTTGACGATCCGCATGCCTATGCTACAGTAGCTACAGTTCCAATTATAAATTCCTCTGTTTCGCTTGCTAGGGAATTCTCCTCCTCTGCTTTATCCCCCTCCTGTGTCGAATGTGAGGATTCTTCATCTTCCTCTTCTCCTATGAGCACTCCTCTTCTTGCCAGGAAGCTAAATTTGATTGATGAAGTGGAGAAAAAGCTGGGCCGGCCTAAGAAGGGCAAGAAGAAATGTGGTCGCGCTGGGAAATCCAGTCGGAAGTCACCCTCGGGTTCTTAATGATTAAGCTGGCAACTTGGAACATTAGGGGTCTTAATGATCCCTCTAAGCACAAGGAAATTCGTAATCTTGTGCGCTCTAATAATCTATCTTGTATTGCTCTCCTTGAGACGAAGATCAGATCTTGTAATAAGGAGAATATTGAAAAGTTTTTGATCAAGGGTTGGGGCTGCATCAATTACTATGATGGTGGCGACACTGGTAGAATCTGGGTGTTCTGGGATCCTTACAAACTCTATTCGTCTCCCTTCTCGTCTCCTTCTAGCACACCTCTTTTGGCTAGGAGGCTCTTTATGATTGATGATGTTGAAGGAAAGCTAGGCAGGAAGCTGAAGCTGATGATGATGAATAGGAGAGCGGGGTACTCCGGGGGGTCGTCTTCCTTGGATCCTTGATGATTAATATCGCCTCCTGGAATATTAGGGGTCTAAATGACCCCTCCAAACAGTTTGAGGTTCGCAATTTAATTAAGTCTCAGAAGTTAGCTTGCTTAGCAATTCTTGAAACAAAGATCAAACCATGCAATAAATCTTTCTTTGAGCATTCCTTATTGATAAACTGGAAATGTGTTAGCTACTATGATGGGATCGGCTCGGGTCGGATCTGGGTGTGGTGGGATCCATCCATACTCTGCGCTGATTGCATCTCCTTGGAGGATCAAGTCATTCATATTTCCTTCTCCTTGTGTAGCTCTGGGGAAAATTTCTCTGCCTCTTTCGTTTATGCTGCGAATGATAGTCCTTCTCGGAGGTCATTATGGCGCAGTTTGAAAGTTCATGCTACATCTGTTGCCCATCTGCCTTGGATCATCCTGGGTGATTTTAATGCTGTCCGTTACAGATATGAGAGAAAAGGTGGTAGCACTGGATGGCCTTCTATCATGGAAGAGCTGAATGATTTAGTTCTTGAAATCGGGGTGGATGATCTGAGATTCGGTGGCTGTTTGTTCACTTGGCACAATGCGAGATCTTCTGGGCATATCCTCAGGAAGTTAGATAGGGCTCTCGTCAACTCAATCTGGCTCAATTCTTTTCCCAATGCTGTGGCTGATTTCTTGCCATTTGGGATCTCTGATCATTCGGCTGCTGTTGTCAAGCTGGGGACCCGCCACTACACTATCAGACCCCCCTTCAAATTTTTTAATCATTGGGCTGGATTTGACGAATTCTTGCCTCTGGTTGAGACGATCTGGAGCTCCCGTGTCGATGGGCATGCTATGTTCAGGGTGTGTAAGAAGTTGAAGATGTTAAAACCTGCGTTAAGGAATCTTTGCATTGCTAAGAATGCTGGGCTTAATGAGGATCTGGTTGAGCTTCGAAAGGAGCTCAATGATATTCAGTTGGCTATTGCCTCTGGTAATCAATCGACTGAGCTTATTGATAAAGAACGATTGTGTGCAAGGAGGCTTAACTTAATTTGTAATAGAAGGGAATGTTATGCTAGGCAAAAGAGCAGGATCCAATGGCTGCGGGAAGGGGATCACAATTCTTCTTTCTTTTTCAATTCTATCAAAAGCAGGATCAATGCAAACAAGATTATTAGAATTCAAGAGGATTCGGGTGCTTGGATAGAGGATAAGTCTCAGATCAGTCATGAGGTTATTAATTATTTCAAGCATCTCCTGGGTTCTGATTGTTCCACTGTCTATGAAGGGATTGATTCTCTCAAGCCGTATGTGAACCAGGTCCTTTGTGCCGAGAATTTCAGATTGTTAGACTCTCCTTTCTCTAATGAAGACATCAGGAAAGCTATGTTCAGTCTCCACCCAAACAAAGCCCCTGGACCGGATGGCTTCAATGCTTTCTTCTTCCAGAAGGCCTGGCCGATTGTAGGGGATGAGGTAACTGCTGCTATCAAGGACTTCTTCGCTAATGGTATGCTTCTTAAGGAAGTCAATTGCACCATCATTGTTCTTATCCCTAAATTTCCTAATGCCTCCAAGCTGAGGGATTTCAGACCTATCTCATGCTGCAACACCCTTTATAAATGCATTACTAAGCTGATTGCCAATCGGTTGAAGGGAGTCCTCCCTTCTTTTATTAATGAGGCACAAGCTGCCTTCGTCCATGGTCGACACATAGGAGATAATATCTTAATGGCTCAGGAGCTTGTCCGTGGATATCATCTCCAGTCATCCTCCCCTAAATGTTCCCTCAAGATTGATATTAGGAAGGCTTTCGATTCGGTCAGATGGGATTTTCTATGGGATGCTTTGCAGCTTCTTGGATTTCCTCCTCGATTCATTGGGTGGACTAAGAGCTGCGTCTCTTCTGCTAAATATTCGGTGGCTATCAACGGTGAGCTCAACGGCTTCTTTGAAGGAAGGAAAGGCATTCGTCAAGGTGACCCTATCTCGCCCTATTTATTTGTGATATGCATGGATATCTTCTCTCGGATATTGGACCGGAAAATCCAAGAGTCTCCTTCTTTTACTTACCACTGGAGATGTAGGAAATCAAAGATTTCTCATCTCTGCTTTGCTGATGATCTAATGATCTTTTGCCATGGTGATCTGCACTCTATAGAAGTTGTGATGGATGCCCTCTCTATCTTTTCCTCTCTCTCGGGCCTGTGCCCAAATGTGGATAAATGCTCTATCTTCTTATCAGGTGTCAATGGCAATGTGCATCATGATATTGTGAATTATGTTGGGTTTCCTATTGGGTCATTTCCCATTAGATACTTGGGGGTGCCGCTTATATCTTCTAAGCTCAACGCACTTGATTGCCAAGCCCTGGTTGATCGGATGCTGGGGAGGATTAAAATCTGGACTAATCGTTTCCTTTCATATGCAGGAAGATTACAGCTTATCCAATCTGTTCTTTTTAGTATTCAGTCTTTCTGGTGCGCCCACTTTATTCTTCCTGCCAAAGTCACCAAATCCATTGAAAGCATCCTCTCGGCCTTCCTTTGGAGTGGGGTGTCTTTGAAGACAAGTGGTGCTAAAGTCGCTTGGTCGGATGTTTCTTCTCCCAAAGCTGATGGTGGCCTAGGGATTAAGAAAATCAAGGACTGGAATATTGCCTCCATGACTCATTATATATGGCAATTATGTAAGCCTGGCTCTTCCTCATTATGGGCTGCTTGGGTTAAGTTGAATCTATTGCATAAGGAGCAGTTCTGGGTGGCTAAAATCCCTTGGAATTGTTCGTGGACTTGGAGAAGACTTCTCAAGATCCGACATTTGGTGCAGCCTTTCATCTCTGTGAAAGTTGGGAACGGGGACAGTACATCGCTGTGGTTTGATGCTTGGAGGCCTCAAGGCCCTATTTGTTCTTCTCCTCAGGCTAGAGTTATCTTTGACTCGGGTCTCTCTGTTGACGCTAAGGTAAGCGCCATTATCTCCTCTGGCCATTGGATGTGGCCTCCTGCCAACTCTCCTGAGCTGATCAGCCTGAAAGAGGAGTCTACCTCTCTTCTCTTGCCCGATTGCTCTCATGAAGACAAAGTCCTGTGGGATGGGTCATCTGTTTTCACAATCAAGAATGCTTGGAGGGTCCTAAGGACCCCCTCAATTCGTGTTCCTTGGGCTCATTTGGTTTGGTTCAAGCATCATGTTCCGAGGCACTCTTTCATTCTTTGGCTGGCAATTCGTGGTAGGCTTCCTTCTCAGGATCGCCTCTTATCTTTCGGAATTATCAGTCATATGGAGTGTTACTTTTGTCACGAGGATGTGGAAGATCATAATCACCTCTTCTTTACCTGCCCCTTCTCTCGTCAGGTTTGGACTGCTATTGCCTCGATGTGTGATCTCATGCATTATCCCTCCTCTTGGGAGACCCTCTGGCCGAGACTATGCTGCATTATCCGTGGATCTACGCTCATCTCCATTATCAGGAGACTTGCTATCGGTGCTTCGCTCTACTTTCTATGGATGGAAAGAAACTCTCGGAAGCATGGGAGTTTTCTTCATAATGAGAGAGGAATTATTAGTCTTATTATGGACTCTATCAGGCATGTTTTGGATGGCTCTAATTTCCCTCTTAATGCTGCAAATCTGCGTTTGATTCAGATTTGGCATCTCCCCGATACTTTGCTTCTTTGATTTCCTGTCTTGAAGTTAAGTGGGATGTTTTGTAATTTCCGATTGGCTGTTCTTTTCACCCGTTTGGGGGTTGTTTTCCCCTTGCTAGCTTTTATGTTTCTAGGGCTCTGTCCCGTTCCTTGTATTTAATTCTCCTCATTAATAGATATCACACTTTTAACTTTCAAAAAAAAAAAAAAAAAAAAAAAAAAAAAAAAAGATGCCGGAATTCCAAGATATCACACTTATGTTTTGCTGATGATTTGATGATATTTTGCCGAGGAGATTTGGATTCTATAAAAGTTGTTAAAGAAGCTCTTGATACTTTCTCCTCTCTCTCAGGTCTTAAACCTAATGAAACAAAATGCTCCATTTTCCTCTCGGGTGTTACGGATCATATGCGGCATGAAACTGTTAATTACTTGGGATTTCCTCTTGGCTCTTTCCCCATCAGATATTTGGGTGTCCCACTTATATCCACAAAGCTCAAAGCTCTTGATTGCCATGCTCTGGTTGATCGTATCTTGGGGAGGATTAAGGTTTGGACAAAACGTTTTCTCTCTTATGCTGGAAGATTGCAGCTCATCCAGTCGGTTATTTTTTTAGTATTCAATCATTTTGGAGTGCCCATTTCATCCTACCAGCAAAAGTTATCAAAGTAATAGAAGGTATTCTCTCGGCTTTTCTCTGGAATGGTGTTTCTCTGAAAAGGCATGGCGCAAAAGTTGCTTGGGCTGACATTTCTACACCTAAAGAAGAAGGAGGTCTGGGAGTTAAGAAGGTTAGGGATTGGAATGTTGCCTCAATGACTCGTTATATTTGGTTATTATGTCAACCATGCGCTAATTCCTTATGGGCTGCCTGGGTTAAGAAGAATTTGCTTCACAAGGAACACTTTTGGGTGGCGAAAGTCCCATGGAATTGTTCTTGGACTTGGAGGAAGATCTTCAAGATTCGGGATAGAGTGAAGGATTTTATTTCAGTGAAAATGGGGAATGGAGAAAACACCTCCCTTTGGTTTGATTCATGGAGACCTCAAGGCCCCATATGCTCTTCTTCTCAAGCTAGAGACATTTCTGACTCGGGTCTTACAAAAGAAGCAAAGGTTAGTGCCATTATTTCATCCGGCAATTGGAGATGGCCTGTAGCAAATTCAAATGAGCTGATCAGCTTGAAAGATGAATCCTGTTCCCTTCCATTACCCGACTGCTCCCAACAAGATATGGTGGTTTGGGATGGATCAAGGGATTTCACAATCAAAAGAGCATGGAACAAACTTCGGTCCTCTTCCCAGCGTGTTGATTGGGCACATTTGGTATGGTTTAAACATCATGTTCCAAGGCATTCTTTCATCTTATGGTTAGCATTAAGAGGTAGGCTTTCCACTCAAGATCGTCTTTTCTCTTTCGGAATTATCCAACACATGACATGCTACTTATGTCAAGATCCAAGGGAGGATCATAGTCACATGTTCTTCAATTGCCCTTTCTCTTTTCGGGTTTGGTCTACAATTGCTAGTAAATGTGATTTAACGCACTTTCCATTCTCTTGGGAGAGTTTGAGGCCGTGGCTTTGCAGCAAACTCAATGGGTCCTCTCTTCTCTCCATTGTTAGCAGACTTGCATTGGGAGCTACAATATACTTCATATGGTATGAAAGGAACTCACGCAAGCACGGGCGCAAGGCCCATAATGAAAGAGGGATTATTACTATGATTATGGATTCGGTTAGGCTGAAGTTGGATGGTGTTAAATATCCTAGAAATACTGCAAATCTCCATGTGTTAGGAAGATGGCATCTTCCTCCTTCCCTTTTGAGAAGCTAATCTGACAGCGATCATAGTTTGAAAGCTCTTAGTTAGTTTTTGGATGATTTCTCTTGAGGTTTGTATTTTCGATGTTTGAGGATGTATTTCCTTTTCCGGGAAGTATTTCCCTTTGCTTGATTTTGTATCTTCCGGGGTATGCCCCGTGTTCTTGTACTTGTAACTCCTTTTCTTCCGTGTTAATACAACTCACACTTTTACCTTTCAAAAAAAAAAAAAAAGATGCTGCATGATCAGGTTAGATCAAACATTAATCAAGTCCAATTTTGAGTGTTGCCCCAAGATTAGGTAGGCTCGATGAAATAAAGATAATACCCAAATCAAGTTTAATCGAGAGCATTGCACTAAGATTGGGTTCGATCAAACCTAGATTAAACCGAATCAGATCAAATCTAAAGTGTTGCCCTAAAATCGGGTTTGATAAAACAACAAACCTAAATCAAGTCTATTTTAGAGTGTTGCTTCAAGATCGGGTTAGTTTAAACCAAGATGGAGCCCAAATTAAGTATAATATGTTTTTTTTTTTTTTTTGAAAGTTAAAAGGGGTGAATTGTATTGATTAGCTATAATAGGTACAAAAGATCGGGATAAAGCCCGAGGAGAGGTAGAGACCTCAAAGAAAGTCAGACCTCAAAAGAAAACGATAGGAATACATCCAGCAAGAGGTAGAGACCTCAAAAGTAATCAGACCGGATTACATCCAGAACCTAACAACAGAACTCATAAGATGAGCTACGAAGGTAAATCATCAGCAATAATCTAATGAGGGAGAGAGAGGTGCCAATGATAAATCAGCTGGCGATTAAGATTCGTTTCCGGGATCTGAGCTCCATCCAAACTCATTCTGACCGACTCCTTTATCTTTGAAATAATCCCTGCTTCATTAATATGTAATTGCCCATGCTTGCAGGAATTCCTTTCATACCAAATGAAGTAGACTGAGGCTCCCACTGCCAATCTGCAGATAATGGAGTGAAGAGATGATCCTTTGGTGATTTTAGAGAGCCAAGGTCTCAAAAGCTCCCAAGAAGAAGGGTAGTGCTCCAAGCCACAGAAGAGCAATTGAGGTCCAAATCCGGGTGGAATATGGGCAGTTGAAGAACAGATGATTATGATCCTCCAAATGGCTTTGGCACAGTAAACAAGAGGATTGACTATGAATCCCGAATGAAAGAAGTCGGTCTTGGGTGGAAAGTCTACCTCTAATAGCAAGCCACAGAGTGAAGGAATGCCTAGGCACATGGTGAGAAAACCAGACAAGATGAGCCCAATCCACTCGCTGAGAAGAAGACCGGATACGATTCCATACACCTTTAATGGAGAAGATCGGTGAACCATCCCAAAGAGTGTTATCCTGAAGACTGCAATCGGGGAGGGGATGAGATGAAGATGCCTCTTTCAAAGCAATCAGCTCCACAGAGTTTGCAACCGACCATCTCCACCCCCCTACTGAAAGGATGGCGCTGACCTTAGCATCTTTCCCAAGACCTGAATCAGATATAACTCTAGCATTTGAGGAAGAAAATAGGTCCAAGGGGTCTCCAAGAATCAAACCAAGCGAGGTATCTTCACCGTTCCCAACTTAACAGAGATGAAAGCCTTCACACTATCTCTAAGCTTTAGAATTTTCCTCCAGGTCCATGAGCAATTCCAAGGCACTTTGGCCACCCAGAAGTGGTCTTTATGAAGCAGGTTCCTCTTGACCCAAGCAGCCCACAAAGAATTGGAGCAAGGCTGGCAAAGAAGCCAAATATAACAGGTCATGGAGGCAGCATTCCAATCACGAATCTTTTTAATTCCCAACCCTCCTTCAACTTAAGTATAATATGAAGCATTGCTTCGAGATCAAGTTAGATCAAACTATGATCGAACCTTAAATTAGGAGCATTGTTCCAAGATCAAGTTAGATCAAACCCGAATCGAGTTCAATTTAGAGTGTCACTCCATGATTAGTTTAGATCAAATAAGATCAAACCCGAATCAATTTTGATCTAAAACATTATAATATGATCAGCCTAGATCAAACTTTGATCTCTTTTGAATCAACCCCAATCATGAATGTCGCTTCAGGATTGGGTTAATGAAACTTAAATCAAACCCGAATCAAGTTCGATCTAGAGCATTGCTTTAAATCAAACTGAAATCAAGATCAATCGAAGCATTACTCCATGATTGGACTAGATCTAACCTACATCAAGCTAAATGAAGTTCAATTGGAGAGTGTGATGCTGCATGATCGGGTCGAGCCAAACTTAGATCAATTTGAATTCGGAATGTTGCTCTAAAAGTTCGGATTGGATCAAACTTAGATCAAACCTGAGCCAAGTCCAATTGGAAGTGATGCTCCAAGATCGGGTCGAGCCAAACTTAGATCAAATTCCAAAACAAGTCCAATCCAAACAAAGCATTGCAACAAGACCACCAGGTTAGATCAAATTAGATCCACATGAATCAAGTCTAATTCGCAGCATTGCTCTAAGAAAAGGTTGGATTAATATATAGATCAAACCCGCTGAATCAAGTCAAATCGAGAGCGCTGCTCGAGGATCAAGTTGGATCAAACTTATATCAAACCCGAGTCAAGTCCAATCTGGATTCTATTGTTAGATCGAATTCAATCAAACTTCGATCAAACCCCAATCAAGTTCAATTTAAAGCATTGCTCTAAGATAAGGGTGGATTAAACTCAAATCAAACTTGCAAGAAATCGAATAAGTGTAACATTGCTTGCTCTAAGATCAAACTCGACTAAACTATGATCAAATCGGAATTAAGTTCCATATCGAGCCTTCCTTGATGTTAGATGGTGAGCTTGATCAAAGCAAGATCAAAACCCAAATCAAGTCCAATGTAGAGCATTCCTCAAAGATCGTATTGGATCAAACTTATATCAATCTCGAATTAAGTGCAATATGCTGCTGCATTCCTCCAAGATTGATTTGGTTCAGACTCAAATCAAAATATGAATCAAATGCAATTTATATGAATCAAATGCAATTTAATGCATTGTTCCAAGATAAGGTCGGATCAAACTTAGGTCAAACCCAAATAAAGTTCGATATGGAGCATTTTCTCTAAGGTCGGGTTGTATTGCTTAAGGATGAATCAAGTTCAATTGGAGAGTGTGATGCTGCATGATCAGGTTAGATCAAACATTAATCAAGTCCAATTTTGAGTGTTGCTCCAAGATTAGGTAGGCCCGATGAAATAAAGATAATACCCAAATTAGGTTTAATCGAGAGCATTGCACTAAGATTGGGTTCGATCAAACCTAGATTAAAACCAAATCAGATCAAATCTAAAGCGTTGCCCTAAAATCGGGTTTGATAAAACAACAAACCCAAATCAAGTCTATTTTAGAGTGTTGCTTCAAGATCGGGTTAGTTTAAACCAAGATGGAGCCCAAATTAAGTATAATATGAAGCATTGCTTCGAGATCAAGTTAGATCAAACTATGATCGAACCTGAATCAAGTTAAATTAGGAGCATTGTTCCAAGATCAAGTTAGACAAACCCGAATCGAGTTCAATTTAGAGTGTCACTCCATGATTAGTTTAGATCAAATAAGATCAAACCCGAATCAATTTCGATCTAAAACATTATAATATGATCAGCCTAGATCAAACTTTGATCTCTTTTCAATCGACCCCAATCATGAATGTCGCTTCAGGATTGGGTTAATGAAACTTAAATCAAACCCGAATCAAGTTCGATCTAGAGCATTGCTTTAAATCAAAATGAAATCAAGATCAATCGAAGCATTACTCCATGATTGGACTAGATCTAACATATATCAAGCTAAATGAAGTTCAATCTGGAGCGTTGCTACAAGATCGGGCCAAATCAAGGCTAAATCAATTTGAATTCGGAATGTTGCTCTAAAAGTTCGGATTGGATCAAACTTAGATCAAACCTGAGCCAAGTCCAATTGGAAGTGATGCTCCAAGATCGGGTTGAGCCAAACTTAGATCAAATTCCAAAACAAGTCCAATCCAAAGCATTGCAACAAGACCAGGTTAGATCAAATTAGATCCACATGAATCAAGTCTAATTCGCATTCTTCTTCTTTAGGGCAGTTAAGGCAGTGGCTTTGCAGAAGCATCAAAGGTTCCTCTCTCCACTCCACATATGCAGACTTGCTCTGGGAGCTTCTTTGTACTTCATTTGGCATGAAAGGAACTCTCGCAGTCATGGGAATCGACCTCTTAATGAAGTTGGTAATCTCTAAGATTATGGATTCGGTTAGAATGAGCTTGGATGCGCAACCTTTCCTAGTAACGCTGCTAATCTACACTTGATCATCTGCTGGCAGCTCTCTCCTTCGCTTCTGCGATAACTTACCTCGTTTGCTACTGATTTAGTGCCACTGTTCGGATGTCTCTTTTTTGTATGGTATTGTCCTCATGGCGGGGGCTTTAGATCATTTTCGGGGAATGTTATCCCCTGTTGCTTTCTGTTTCCTTTGGGGTTCGCCCCGTGATCTTGTAACTATCCATTAGCAATACATCTTACACTTTAACTTTCTAATTCGCAGCATTGCTCTAAGAAAAGGTTGGATTAATATATAGATCAAACCCGCCGAATCAAGTCAAATCGAGAGCGCTGCTCGAGATCGAGTTGGATCAAACTTATATCAAACCCGAATCAAGTCCAATCTGGATTCTATTGTTTGATCGAATTCAATCAAACTTCGATCAAACCCCAATCAAGTTCAATTTAAAGCATTGCCTAAGATAAGGGTGGATTAAACTCAAATCAAACCCGGAACAAATCGAATAAGTGTAACATTGCTCTAAGATCGGATTCGACTAAACTTTGATCAAATCGGAATTAAGTTCAATATCGAGCCTTGATCTTAGATTGTGAGCTTGATCAAAGCAAGATCAAAACCCAAATCAAGTCCAATGAGCATTCCTCAAAGATCGTATTGGAATCAAACTTTATATCAATCTCGAATTAAGTGAAATATGCTGCTGCATTCCTCCAAGATTGATTTGGTTCAGACTCAAATCAAAATATGAATCAAATGCAATTTGTTCCAAGATAAGGTCGGATCAAACTTAGGTCAAACCCAAATAAGTTCGATATGGAGCATTTTCTCTGAGGTCGGGTTGGATTGCTCTAGGATGAATCAAGTTCAATATGGAGAGTGTGATGCTGCATGATCAGGTTAGATCAAACATTAATCAAGTCCAATTTTGAGTGTTGCTCAAAGATTAGGTAGGCCCGATGAAATAAGATAATACCCAAATCAAGTTTAATCGTGAGCATTGCACTAAGATTGGGTTCGATCAAACCTAGATTAAAATCGAATCAGATCAAATAAAGTGTTGCCCTAAATTTGGGTTTGATAAAACAAGAAACCTAAATCAAGTCTATTTTAGAGTGTTGCTTCAAGATCGGGTTAGTTTAAACCAAGATGGAGCACAAATTAAGTATAATATGAAGCATTGCTTAGAGATCAAGTTAGATCAAACTATGATTGAACCTGAATCAAGTTAAATTAGGAGCATTGTTCCAAGATCAAGTAAGATCAAACCCGAATCGAGTTCAATTTAGAGTGTCACTCCATGATTAGTTTAGATCAAATAAGATCAAACCCGAATCAATTTTGACCTAAAATATTATAATATTATCAGCCTAGATCAAACTTTGATCTCTTTTGAATCAACCCCAATCATGAATGTCGCTTCAGGATTGGGTTAATGAAACTTAAGTCAAACCCGAATCAGGTTCGATCTAGAGCATTGCTTTAAATCAAATTGAAATCAAGATCAATTGAAGCATTACTCCATGATTGGACTAGATCTAACCTACATCAAGCTAAATGAAGTTCAATCTGGAGCGTTGCTACAAGATTGGGCCAAATCAAGGCTAAATAAATTTAAGTTCGAAATGTTGCTCTAAAAGTTCGGATTGGATCAAACTTAGATCAAACCTGAGCCAAGTCCAATTGGAAGTGATGCTCCAAGATCGGGTCGAGCCAAACTTAGATCAAATTCCAAAACAAGTCCAATCCAAAGCATTGCAACAAGACCATGTTAGATCAAATTAGATCCACATGAATCAAGTCTAATTCGCAGCATTGCTCTAAGAAAAGGTTGGATTAATATATAGATCAAACCCGCCGAATCAAGTCAAATCGAGAGCGCTGCTCGAGGATCGAGTTGGATCAAACTTATATCAAACCCGAATCAAGTCCAATCTGGATTCTATTGTTTGATCGAATTCAATCAAACTTCGATCAAACCCCAATCAAGTTCAATTTAAAGCATTGCTCTAAGATAAGGCTGGATTAAACTCAAATCGAACCCAGAACAAATCGAATAAGTGTAACAATGCTCTAAGATCGGATTCGACTAAACTTTGATCAAATCGGAGTTAAGTTCAATATCGAGCCTTGATCTTAGATTGTGAGCTTGATCAAAGCAAGATCAAAACCCAAATCAAGTCCAATGTAGAGCATTCCTCAAAGATCGTATTGAATCAAACTTTATATCAATCTCGAATTAAGTGAAATATGCTGCTGCATTCCTGCAAGATTGATTTGGTTCAGACTCAAATCAAAATATGAATCAAATGCAATTTGTTCCAAGATAAGGTCGGATCAAACTTAGGTCAAACCCAAATAAAGTTTGATATGGAGCATTTTCTCTGAGGTCGGGTTGGATTGCTCTAGGATGAATCAAGTTCAATTTGGAGAGTGTGATGCTGCATGATCAAGTTAGATCAAACATTAATCAAGTCCAATTTTGAGTGTTGCTCAATGATTAGGTAGGCCCGATGAAATAAAGATAATACCCAAATCAAGTTTAATCGAGAGCATTGCACTAAGATTGGGTTCGATCCCGCTCTTCCTGGGAAGGTCTGGCACTCCCCTCTGCTCCTGGGAAGGTCTCGGGTGGTATAGATCAGGATGAGGCCTCTTTGGATCCCTCATCCAGTTCTATTCCAGCTTTAGCCTCTAGTGCTCTTTCTTCTTCTCTCGTTGAGACCTCCTTGGATTCCATTGTTCCACCTTCGCATGATGTCTCGCTGGCTTCGTCTCCCCTGTTGCCGGAGGATCCTGTGGCTCTTGCATTGAGTTTCCCAGTGGAGGCTGATATTGCCGCTGCTTCCAGGATCGATTTTTTGATGCTGCTTTGGAGTTAAATGTGCTCCCGGCCTGTGGAGCTGTTTCCTCTCCGGTGTCCGGTGTCGATCTTGCGGCGTTGCCGGCTCGTGCGTCGGAGACGGCAGGTGGCTTTTTTCAAATTTGCGCCCGTACCAGACTCCATCTCATTACCCGGTCCGTTCGTCCGGTCGCTTGGATCATGGCAGCTTGAAGACGTCATCCACTTCTTATCATCCTGATTTTGAATTTAGTAGTTTTCTTCCCGCCTCTCCCAAATTCTGGGGGTCTTTCAAACTCCCAACTGCCTCCTCCTCCTCCGAGCGCTGCTGCTTCCCCTGTTTCTCCCCGGTGGTGGTTCCAGCGGATGCAGTTGCTCCGGGAGCCGCAAAGATTAGCTGGGCTTCTCTCGTCTCGGACATTCCAGCTGTTATGGAGCTCTCTTATCATAAACCCACAGTCCAATCGATCGATGGGAGAGTCCGATGCTTGATCCCGCCGGCTGTGGCGATCAACGGAGCTGCTGCCTGGGAAAATACTATTGTTGGTTTCTTCCTAGACAAGCTCCCGTTTTCTCTTGTGAATTCTCAGGCCCATAGATTATGGGATGATAAAGGACTCTCGGAGGTTCTATGCAACGGCAATGGCTTCTTCTTCTTCAAATTCCATGATAAGGCGATGTGCTTGGATATTCTGAATGGGGGCCCCTGGTATTTTGGAGGTCATCCCATCTTCTTAAAAGCTTGGAGATCTGGAATGAATTTATCTAAAGACGGTTGCAAACGGGTCCCTATCTGGGCTCATTTCTCAACGTTCCTCTAGAATTCTGGACGGCTGAGGGACTCAGTCACATTGCCAGCATTATTGGAATTCCCCTTCATGCTGACAAAATGACGTCTTCCTTGAAGAGGCTATCTTATGCTAGAATTTGTATTGAGATTGGTATTGATGACCCTCTCCCCAACTCTCTGGATCTTGTTATGGAGGATGGAAACTTAGTGGAAATCAGGATTGAATACAACTGGGTTCCTAAGAAATGCTCCATCTGTAAGGAATTCGGACACCTTCCTAAATTCTGCAAGAAGGCTTCTCACCTGGCTTGGGTTCCTAAAGAATCTCAGTGTCCTCCTAAGACCATTCCTGATGTTGTTCCGAATCGTAGGGAGGTTCCGATTTTGCATTCCTCCCCTCCCAAGGATCAGATTGCTTCTCCTTCAATGGCTCAGGCTGGCCCTAGATCAATGGCATCTCCAAGGATTCTTCCTCCTGCGCGTGAATTGCGCAGCTCCGTCAACAGCTTTGTAGTGCTTCGATCGCTTGATGACCGAGTTGCTGAGGATCCGACTGCTGCTGTTGACGATCCGCTTGGTGATCCGACTCCAGCTGTCGACCCGTTTGGTTTAGGTGTCGGGGATCCGATAGCAGATGACGATCCGTTTGGGGAAGGTGTTGGTGATCCGTTAGCTGTTGACGATCCGATTGATTCAGGAGCCGGGGATCCGATTGTATTTGACGATCCGATTGTCCCGATGGCCATTTCCTCTGTTCCTCCTGTTGGGGACTCCTCTGCTTTGTCCCCCGCCATTATAGGTAGTAAGGTCTCTTCCCCCTCCTCGTCTTCATCCTTCTCAAGTACCCCTCTTATTGCTAGGCGGTTATTGTTGGTGGACGAACTTGAGAAAAAGCAGGGCAAGCTGTCGAAGCATAAGAAGAAAAATCGGAGTGCTGGGAATTCCAAGGGGAAGAGTTCTTTGAAATTGGATGATTAATTTAGCCTCATGGAATATCCGGGGACTTAATGACCCTTCAAAACATTTTGAGGTTCGTAATCTGGTTCATACACATAATATTTCTTGCTTAGCCCTTCTTGAGACTAAGATTAATCCTGGCAATAAAGTAAAGGTTGAACAGAGTTTATTCAAGTCTTGGAATTGCATTAACTACTACGATGGCAGTGGATCGGGTAGGATTTGGGTTTGGTGGGATCCCATGAAGCTTAAAGCTGATAGCTTTTCCTTGCATGATCAAGTCATCCATATCTCTTTCTCTGTCTGCAGCTCGGGAGATAAATTTGCTGCTTCCTTTGTGTATGGCTCAAACGATGTTTCAGCCGTAGGCTTCTCTGGGGTAGTTTGAAGGATCATGCAAACCTCTTTGCCCATTTACCTTGGATCATTTTGGGGGATTTTAATGCCATCCGCTATCGACATGAGAGGAAGGGAGGTAGCTCTGATTGGCCTTCCCATATGGATGATTTAAATGATACTCTCTTCGAAGCTGGTTTGGAGGATCTCAGATTCGGTGGATTTCTTTTCACCTGGCACAATTCTAGAGCTGTTGGGCATATCCTCAGGAAGCTGGATAGAGTTCTTGCAAATCCTTTATGGCTCAATTTCTATCCTAACTCTTCAGCTGAATTTCTTCCGTATGGACTTTCTGATCATTCAGCGGCTGTGGTGAAGATTGGGGCTCATTTCCCTACTTATAAATCTCCGTTCAAATTCTTTAACCACTGGTCTGAGTTTGAGGAGTTCTTCCCTTTAGTTGAGCATATCTGGAATACCCACGTGGATGGTCATGCTATGTTCAGGGTCTGCAGGAAGCTGAAGCTTCTCAAATCAGCCTTGAAGGAGTTGTGTAGAAGTAAGAATGCTTTGGTTAATGGGGATTTGGCTGATCTTAGAGCTGAGTTCACTGAGTTGCAATCTTCTATAGCTGCTGGTAATCATGCGGTGGATCTCATTGATAAAGAGAGAGACTGTGCTATGAGGATTAGTTCTATCTGCAAGGGAAGGGAATCGTATGCTAGGCAGAAGAGTAGGATTCAGTGGCTGCAGGAAGGGGACCGAAATTCTGCTTTCTTTTACAATTCCATCAAAAGTAGGAACAATGTCAATAAGATTTTATCTATCCAAGATGTTTCGGGAGCTTTGATCCGGGACAAGCTTCAAATCAGTCATGAGGTGGTCGTTTTCTTCAAGCAACTGCTGGGTTCTGACTGTTCCACTGCCTATGAAGGGATTGAGTCTCTCAAGCCTTTCGTGAATCAGGTCCTAAACTCTGACCAAATCAGGAAATTGGGTTTTCTTTTCTCTGATGATGAAATAAAGAACTCTATATTCAGCCTTCACCCAAACAAAGCTCCTGGGCCGGATGGTTTTAATGCCTTTTTCTATCAGAGGACTTGGTCCATTGTGGGTGAAGAGGTGATTTCTGCTATCAAGGATTTCTTTGCTAATGGTTTGCTTCTTAAGGAAGTAAATTGCACTATCCTTGTTCTCATTCCCAAGGTTCCTAATGCTTCAAAGTTAAAGGATTATAGGCCGATCTCCTGCTGCAACACTATTTACAAGAGCATTACTAAGCTGCTTGCTAACCGGTTAAAGGAAGTTCTTCCTTCTTTTGTTAATGAAGCCCAAGCTGCTTTTGTCCAAGGCAGGCAGATTGGTGATAATATCTTGATGGCTCAAGAGCTGGTTCGGGGATATCATCTCCATTCATCTTCCCCTAAATGTGCCCTCAAGATTGATCTAAGGAAGGCTTTCGACTCTGTTAGATGGGACTTCCTCTGGGACTCATTGCAGCTTCTTGGTTTTCCTTCAAATTTCATTGGCTGGATCAGGAGCTGTGTCTCTTCTGCTAAATATTCGGTGGCTATCAACGGTGAGCTCAATGGTTTTTTTGAAGGGAGGAAAGGCATTCGTCAAGGTGATCCTATCTCTCCATACTTATTTGTTATCTGTATGGATATCTTCTCTAGAATTTTGTCCCGAAAATTGAGGAGTCTCCATTTTTTAGATACCACTGGAGATGCAGGAAATCTAAGTTATCTCACCTTTGTTTTGCTGATGACTTGATGATCTTTTGCCATGGTGATCTGAATTCTATTCAAGTTGTGAAAGATGCTCTTGCTACATTCTCTTCCCTTTCGGGACTTAGTCCAAATGTGGACAAATGCTCTACTTTCCTTTCGGGTGTCAAAGGCCAGATGCATCAAGATATTTTGAATCATCTGGGATTTCCACTTGGTTCATTTCCCATTAGATACTTGGGGGTTCCGCTCATTTCATCCAAGCTCAATGCTCGTGATTGTCAAGCTCTGGTTGATCGTATTTTGGGGAGAATTAAAACCTGGACCAATCGCTTCCTTTCATATGCGGGTAGAGTTTAGCTTATTCAATCTGTTCTTTTTAGTATCCAGTCTTTTTGGTGCGCCCATTTCATTCTTCCTGCCAAGGTCACCAAAACCATTGAGAGCATCCTTTCGGCTTTCCTCTGGAGCGGAGTCTCTATGAATCGTTATGGTGCTAAAGTAGCTTGGGCTGATATCTCCACTCCTAAAGCTGAAGGTGGTCTCGGGATTAAGAAAATTAAAGACTGGAATGTTGCCTCCATGACTCGATATGTTTGGCTGTTATGCAATCCTTGCTCTTCTTCCTTATGGGCTACTTGGGTTAAGTTGAATCTGCTGCACAAGGAGCATTTCTGGGTTGCTAAAGTCCCTTGGAATTGCTCGTGGACTTGGAGGAGGCTTCTTAAAATTAGAGACAGAGTGAAGCCTTTCATCTCTGTGAAAGTTGGGAACGGCGAGAGTACCTCACTGTGGTTTGATGCCTGGAGACCTCAAGGCCCTATCTGTACCTCTCCTCATGCTAGAGTTATTTATGACTCGGGCCTCACCGCTGATGCAAAGGTTAGTGCTATTATCTCTTCTGGCTATTGGTTGTGGCCTCCTGCTGATTCTTATGAGCTGATTAGTCTCAGAGAGGAATCTAGTTCTCTTCATTTGCCCAACTGTTCTCATATTGATAAAGTGGAGTGGGACGCTCCTTGGACTTCTCAATCAAAAAAGCTTGGAATGTCATCAGATCTCCTTCTAACCGAGTGCCTTGGGCTCACTTGGTTTGGTTCAAGCATCATGTCCCTCGGCACTCATTTATCCTCTGGCTTGCAATCCGTGGGAGGCTACCTTCTCAGGACCGGCTTTTATCATTCGGGTTGATTTGTCATATGAAGTGTGTTCTATGTCATGATGATGTGGAAGATCACAACCACCTCTTCTTTGATTGCCCATTCTCTTGTCGGGTTTGGACTGCTATTGCTTGTAAGTGCGATCTTTTGCCTTATCCTTATTCTTGGGAGACCCTATGGCCGAGGCTGTGCTGTGATATAAAAGGATCTTCGCTTTTGCCCACTATTAGGAAGCTTGCCTTGGGAGCTACAATCTATTTCATATGGATGGAAAGAAACTCTCGCAAGCATGGCCGTATACTTCATAATGAGCGAGGAATCGTCACTTCAATCATGGACTCTATCAGGCAGAAGTTGGATGGCTCTAATTTCCCTTTTAATCCTGTAAATCTGCATCTGATTCAAAAATGGCAACTACCCGATACCCTTCTCCGATGACATCTAGATGCTGGGGATATTTTGATGTTGTCTTTCTTAGCTTTCATCTCGTGTGAGATTTTTTTTTTTTGAAAGTTAAATGGGGTGAATTGTATTGATTAGCTAGAAAAGGTACATGAGATCGGGACAGAGCCCAAGAGAGGTAGAGACCTCAAAAGAAAGACAGACTTCCAAGAAGACCAAAGGAATACATCCAGCAAGAGGTAGGGACCTCAAAAATAGATCAGCCCGGATTACATCCAGAACCTAACAAAATAACTCATAAGATGAGCTACGGAGGAGATCAACACAGGAGTGAAGGGGAAAACTGCCACCTATCAATCACTTGGAGATTTGCAGTATTTCTGGGGAATTTTGCACCATCGAGCTTAAGCCTGACCGAATCATAATCTTTTTAACAATACCGTTTTCTGTGAGAGGTGGTCGCCCATGCATGCGATAGTTCCTTTCATTCCAAATGAAATACACAGTAGCTCCAAAAGCGAGTCTGCTGACGCAGGAGAGAGAGAAGACCCTTTGAGTTTCCTACTAATCCACGGCTTCAATCTCTCCCAAGTAGAAGGATAGTGCGCTAACCACAGATAGTCGCAATGGACTGCCAAACCCGAGCGGAAAAGGGGCAGCTAAAGAACAGATGACCATGGTCCTCAGAACGACCTTGACATAGAGAACAAGTCATGTGACCGAGAATGCCAAAAGATAGCAGGCGATCCTGAGTAGAGAGTCTACCTTTAATAGCTAACCATAAAATGAAGGAGTGCCTGGGAACATGAAGCTTAAACCAAACTAATGAGCCCAGTAGACCCGCTGGGAAGGAGCCCGGAGAGTATTCCAAACTCTTTTGATAGAGAATCCAGAAGACCCATCCCATAAAATCTTATCCTGACGACTGCAATCAGGAGGAGGAAGTGACAGGATTCGCCTTTCAGATTGACCAAATCAATAGAATTCGCAGCAGGCCACCTCCAGGTTCCAGAAGAGATAATAGCACTAACCTTTGCATCTTTGGAAAGACCCGAGTCAGTAATAACTCTAGCGTGGGGAGAGGAACAGATAGGACCCTGGGGTCTCCAAGAGTCAAACCATAGGGAGGTATTATCGCCATTCCCCACGTCAACAGAGATGAAACTCTTCACTCTTCCCCGCATCTTGAGGATTTTCCTCCAAGTCCAAGAGCAGCTCCATGGAACCTTAGCCACCCAGAAGTGTTCCTTGTGCAGCAGATTTAACTTCACCCATGCAGCCCATAAGGAGGTAGGACTTGGTTGACATAATAACCAAATGAGTCGAGACAAGGAGGCAGCATTCCAGTCACGGACCTTCTTAATCCCCAGCCCACCTTCATCCTTCGGAGTAGATAAATCAGCCCAAGAGACTTTGGCTCCATGACGATTTAAGGAAACACCATTCCAAAGAAAAGCCGAAAGGATACTTTCAATCTCTTTGGTGACCTTTGCAGGAAGAATAAATGGGCACTCCAGTAAGACTGGATGCTAAATAGGACAGATTGAATAAGCTGTAATCTGCCAGCATAGGAAAGAAAGCGATTAGTCCAAACCTTAATCCTCCCCAAAATGCGATCAACTAAGGCATGACAGTCAGAAGCTTTGAGCCGGGTGGAGATGAGAGGAACACCCAGGTATTTGATTGGGAGAGAGCCAATAGAGACACCCAAATAGGATGCAATGTCCTGCTGCACTGAACCGAAGCACCGGAGATGAACACAGAGCATTTGGACAAGTTTGGAGTAAGGCCAGATAGAGAAGAGAAGGTATCAAGAGCATCTTTGATCACCTTAATAGAATTCAGCTCACCCCGACAGAAAACCATCAAATCATCCGCAAAGCATAAGTGAGATAATTTGGATTTCCGACACCTCCAGTGAAACTTGAAAGAGGAGGAAGCTTGGATTTTCCGGTCAAGGATCCGAGAGAAAATATCCATGCAAATAACAAATAAATAAGGAGATATAGGGTCCCCTTGACGAGGCCTTTCTTCCCATCAAAGAAGCCGTTGAGTTCCCCATTAATAGCCACAGAGAACTTTGCAGAAGAGACGCAGGAGCTGATCCAACTTATGAAGACTGGAGGAAATCCAAGAAGCTGGAGGGAATCCCACAGGAAGTCCCATCTAACAGAATCGAAGGCCTTCATTAGATCAATCTTTAGGGCACAGTTTGAAGAGGAGGAGGGAAGGTGGTAACCTCGGACCAGCTCCTGAGCTAACAAAATGTTATCACCTATGTGCCTTCCTTTGACAAAAGCAGACTGAGCATCGTTAATAAACGATGGCAGGACGTGCTTCAGCCGATTAGCAAGGAGCTTAGAGATGCATTTATACACAGTATTGCAACAGGATATCGGCCTGAAGTCCTTCAATCTTGAAGCATTTGGGATCTTAGGGATGAGAGCAATAATCGTGCAATTGACCTCCTTGAGAAGAAGACCATTAGAGAAAAATTCCTTGATAGCTGTAGTGAAGTCAGATCCAACAATGTGCCAAGATTTCTGGAAAAAGAAGGCATTAAACCCATCCGGTCCTGGAGCTTTGTTTGGGTGAAGGCTAAACAGAGCATCTTTGATATCATCCTCCGTAAATTCACAGCATAAATACCTTGATTGCTCAGGAGATAAACGCAGTCAACATACCCTGAGAGCTCATCTCTTCCGCAACATCCTGTGCTACTGTTCGAACCAAGGAGCTGGCTGAAGAACTGACAACCTCTTGGGCAATCTGGTCCTTCTCCCGGATCCATCACCATTGTCCTTCTGGATGCAGTTGATCTTGTTTACATTGACTCGGCCCTTAACAGAATTGAAGAAGAAGGAGAGCATTGGTCCCCCTCTTTCAACCATTGGATCCTACTTCGCTGCCTAGCATAGCTCTCCTTTCCTTTGCAAGCAAGATGGAGCCGATTAACACAATCAATTTCCTTCTCCAGGATATCAATTCCGTTGTTACCCGCCGCGATAGATGATTGCAACCAGCAAGCTCGGATCGAAGATGGGCAAGGTCCCGTTGATAAGAGCGTTCTTGCGCCTACTAAGATCTCTCAAGGCAGATTTGACAAGTTTAAGCTTACTATAAAGTTTAAACATGGCATGACCACTAACCTGGGAGTCCCAATCTTCTCAACCAAAGGGAAAAATTCTTCAAATTCAGTCCAAAAGTTGAAGAATTTAAAAGGAGATTTGAACCGGGGGAGAGAAATCCCAAGCTTAACCACAATCGGCGAGTGATCAGACAGCCCAAAGGGAAGGAACTCAGCAAACGATTGAGCAAAAGAATGGATCCACGAATGGTTGACGAGAGCTCTGTCCAGCTTCCGCAAGATGTGCCCGTTCACTCTAGAGTTGTGCCAAGTGAAAGAGGACCTCCAAATCTCAGATCATCCAAACCGGCTTCAAAGAGAACATCATTTAGATCATTCATAAAGCTGGGCCACTCACTGCTTCCTCCTTTCCTTTCATGACTATAACGGATTGCATTAAAATCACCCAGAATAATCCAAGGCAGATGAGAGAAAGACTTTGCTTGGTCTTTCAAAATGGCCCAAAGCTGCTTTCTGGCCGTAGCATCAGAAGCTCCATAAACAAAAGAGGCAGCAAACTTAACACCACTATCCCGAATAGTAATAGAGAGGTGAATGATCTGATCATGCATGGAAACAACCTCAGCATGAAGGAGCTTTGGGTTCCACCAAATCCAAATCCTTCCGGAGCAATCACCGTCATAGCAATTAACACAATTCCAGCCCTTGATCAAGCAGGATTGAATTTTCTCTTTATTACATTCCTTGATCTTTGTCTCAAGAAGGGCGAGGCAAGAGAGATTCTGGGAATGAACAAGATGACGGATCTCCGAGTGCTTTGAGGGATCATTTAGTCCCCGAACATTCCAGGAGGAAAGCTGAATCATTTGGAGATTTTTGGAGTGGTTCCCTCTGAAACAAGCCTCGGGAAAGCCAAGGCAGCTGGAGCAACAATCGGATCGTCAGAAGGAACAATCGGATCGTCAAAGATACAATCGGATCGTCAAATTTAGCAGTCGGATCGTCAAACGCTGTAATCGGATCGTCAGAAGTTGCTATCGGATCGTCAAAAGCAGCTATCGGATCAAAAAGCCACAGACAGGTCGCCAGCCGCAATCGGATCGTCAGCTGCTAACGGGTGAGCAGTAGCCGTCGAACCGTCAGCAACATTCGGATCAACAGCAAGAGAAATGGCCAATGAACGATGAGATTGCTGAACATTTGATGAAGGGAGGAGCTTAACCGAACCTTCCTTTCCATGCCAAGGAGGATGGGAAGCAAGTTGAAACCAGATCACATCATCAAAACAGATAGCACAAAAAACATCCATGGAACAAGCTCCTAAATACCTTAGCTTTGATGCAATCTTTAATTTTGATTCAAAGAGAGCTATACAAGTGAGATATTGAGAAGGGACCAAGAAGTAAACTTCCGTATCTTTAGCAGGATCAATAAGACCCCGACTGAACCAAGAAGATGTTTAAGCATTAGGAATGCAAGGAGGAGTTCCCCCTGGAGTGGCTAGAGCTCCCGGACCTCTGTTTTCCCTTCTTCTTCTTGCCCTGTTTTCTATCCACTTCGTCAACCATGATGAGTTTTCTTGCAAGAAGCGGTGTGCATGAGGGGGATGAAAGAGGAGAAGGTCCTCGCAGCCATAAGTGGAGGAGTCCTCCAACGAGCATGAGGATCCTACCGCATTAGGTGCAGCAGAGTTCCCCTTCTGATCTTTTGATACCAAAGAGAGATCAGCAGGATCCGAGGGAACAACTTTTGGAGCACAATCAGAATAAGAGGATGATCTCTTAAGAGATGGCAGGATCGCATGACTCAATGGATCAACACCAGGAGCATAATCAGACCCCTCAGGATCTGCAGACTGATTGGCATCCGGATGTAGAATATCAAATGATTGCTTGATCTGCACTTATCTGTATCTGTGAGAGCATCATTCGAAATGGACATTGAATGAGGAATAGCCTGAACCATAGGTCTGAGGGCATGCTGACTCCCAGAAGGTGTGGGTTGCACCTCATGCATCTCCTTCCGGCGCGAAGAGACCAACTTCCAATCCCCATCAGCTTGAGGATGAGAGGAATGCTGGCCCACTTTCGGAACCCAAACTTGATGGTTTAACTTTTTGCATTTGCTGGAAAGATGGCCAAACTCCTTGCAAATAGAGCATTTCTTAGGGATCCAGTTGTATTCAATGCGGATTTCCAGAACACTGCCATCTTCTAATTCAAGATCAAATGCATTAGGGAGAGAATCTTCAATGTTGATTTCTATACAGATTCTAGCATAGTTGAGTCGTTTTAGAGAGGAGGTCATCTTATCCGCATGGAGAGGCTTCCCAACCATGCTGGCTAGATAGCTGAGTCCATCGGCCGTCCAGTACTCTAGCGGAACATTGAAGAAATGAGCCCAAATTGGTACCAGTTTAAAGCCCTCCTTTGAAAGGTTCATACAAGGACTCCACTTCCTTAAGAAAATTGGCCTCCCTCCGAAATACCACGGGCCACCCTCCAATGCAGTGTTTAAACTACCAGAATCAGAGAATTTAAAGAAGTAAAACCCGTTCCCGTTGCAGAGGACTTCTAATAGACCCAATTTACCCCAATGGCGATGAGCACAATTATGAACCAGGGTATAAGGAAGCTTGTCAAGGAAAAAACCCACCAAGGTGTTCATCCATAGAGAGGCCCCCTGTTGAACTATAGAGGAAGGAATCTTAACTGATGCTTTGCCTTCAGACGGAGTAGAAGAAGCTTTTATGAATTTCAACTGCATAATCTCCGGATCCTCTTTGACTAGAGACGCCCAAGAAGAGAGATGCTGGCACATAGCATCAGCAGCCTTTGGGTTAGTCGCGCTAGGAGGAAGAACAGAGGAATTTGAATAAGCCAGCGGCGACGGGGATGAACAGATAGAGGGATGCTTGCACATGAAATCAGCAGCTACGCTGGGAGGGGCAGAGAAGGTCTTATGTAGAGCCACGTCAGCAGTACATGAAGATAAATTTGAAGAAGGCAGGAGAGGCGGGAAATTTGATGCATAGATTTGAAATCCAGAGGAAGCCGGCAAAAGACCTGGGTAATTTGATGCATAGATTAGAGGCGGGAAATTTGATGCATAGATTTGATGCATAGATTTGAAATGCATAGATTCGGGTACCAAAGAAGCGCCATCCGAAGCAGAGGAACCAACGGGTAAACCAGTGGTTACGCAACGGACCGGGTAACGGTAGAAGACTCCAGCTTCTGAGATCTCAGAGGAGAGCTCATAGGAGAACGAGGGCAGATCTTCGACGATGAATCAGGCCCCAGACCACTCTGAAGTCCAGATGAAAAGATAGGAGCAGACAAAGATGCCGCAGCTTCCTCAACCAGTGCTATACCTTCCTTAAGATGCCCAGGGACAACAGGGACATCGGGATCAATCTCGCAACAGCTATGGCTAGCCTCCTTCACTAGCACATGGCTAGAAACAGACGGACAGCGGCGCCAAGAAATCTCATCCGATATGCGCTGCATCCCACAAGGCTTAACCAGATCAATCCCTCCCTCGAAGCTCTCAGGAACAGAGCTCAGGGCAGCAGAAACGCGAGCCGGAACAATGGAATCCAAAGAGGCCTCAACGAGAGTAGAAGAAAGAGCACGAGAGGCTAAAGCTGGAATAGATCTGGATGAGGGATCCAAGGAGGCCTTATCCTGATCTATACCACCCGAGACCTTCCCAGTAGCAGACGGAAGTGCCAGACCCAGGCGAGTCATGGACGAATCAGCAAGAGGGACTTTAGACGAATTAGCCGGAGGAACAGGGGAGGACGCCATAAACGAATCAGCAGGAGGAATCGAAGGACGCCAAGAAACCATGGAGATCGCACAGAAAGAACGAAGAAAAACGGAAGAGCGGGATCTTAGAGAGAGAAGCTCCCATCTTAGAGAGAGAAGCTCCCGGCCCTCCCCTGAAGCGAAGCGCCCTCAAAAAAAGAGAGAGATGTCTTCACCTGTTGTTTAGGTTTCTTCTGTTCTTACTTGTCTTATCCGGGGTATGCCCCGTTTTCTAGTCACTACAGGGGGAACTCCTCCTTGTCTCCAAATGTTTAAACTAGCCTCTTGTTTCAGCCGGGTCTTAATGATCCTGCTATAGATACAGAAGTTTGCTTCTTGGCTTCTTCTCAATATCTCTTGTGTATTGCTCCTTTTGAATCTAATATTAAAGCTTGCAACAATGATGAGGTCTTTATGAGCTTGTTTCATGGATGTTTCTGTGCTATCCTCCTTGATGGTATGCTTTGGTTTCAGTTATGGAAGCAGATGCTCAATGATCAGCAACCTCTGTTTTCAATGGCCTTCTCTCAATCATTCGGATCGTCAAATGCCGCTACTGTTGACCCGTTTGCATTTGACGATCCGTTAGCGGCATTTGACGATCCGATTGTAAATTTCGACGATCCGCTTTCAGCTTCTGACGATCCGATAGCGGCATTTGACGATCCGAATTCAGATTTTGACGATCCGACGGCTGTTTTGCCGATCCGACAGCTTCCTGGATGTCCCGATGGCTTGTTCCAGAGGAATCTCTCCTTTAACCCAAATGATTAAGCTAGGCTCTTGGAATATTCGGGGTCTTAATGATCCATCTAAGCATTCGGAAATTCACCATTTTGTGCACTCTCAAAAGCTCTCTTGTTTAGCTCTGCTTGAGACTAAGATTAAGCCTAGTAGCAAGGAGAAATTCGAACAGAGTATGATTAAGGGCTGGAATAGCATCAATCTGTATGATGGGGATAGCTCTGGTAGAATTTGGGTCTGGTGGGATCCTAAAATGATTCATGCTAGTGTTGTTTCCAAAAATGACCAGATCTTCCATCTCACTATCACAATTCTTTCTTCTAATGCTCAGTTTATTGCCTCATTTGCTTATGGTTCTAATGAAGCTACGGCAAGAAGACAGTTATGGAATAATCTGAGAGATCATGCTATCTCCTTCGCTCAGCGCCCTTGGATTGTAATGGGGGACTTCAATGCCATTCGCTTCCGTCATGAAAGGAAGGGTGGTTCTTCTGAGTGGCCCTGCATCATGGATGAGTTTAATAACTCTCTGTTTGAAGCTGGCCTGGATGATCTTCGCTACGGCGGGTGTTTCTTCACCTGGCATAATTCCAGATTGACTGGGCACATTCTTAGGAAGCTGGATCGTGCACTTGTTAATCCTCCATGGTTCAACTCCTTCCCTCAATCTACTGCTGAATTCCTACCTTATGGACTCTCAGATCACTCCCCGGCAGTTGTTGATCTTGGAATGAAGTTCCCTCTATTCAAATCACCCTTCAAATTTTTCAACTTTTGGTCTGAATTCGACGAATTTCTCCCATTAATTGAGGATATCTGGAGCACTCCTATTGCTGGATATGCAATGTTCAAAGTATACAAAAAACTTAAACTTGTTAAATCGGCATTGAAAGCGCTGAGCAAGACCAAGAATGAGTTGATTAATGGTGATCTTACTGCTCTTCGCAACGAGCTGGCTGTTCTTCAGTCTGCTGTTGCTGCTGGATCAAATGACCCTGACCTATTGATGAGGGAGATGGACTGTGCAAAGCGACTATCTCTTCTCACTAGGGGGAAAGAGAGCTATGTAAGGCAGCGAAGCCGAGTTCAATGGTTGAAAGAAGGTGATCGCAACACTGCTTTTTTCTTCAACTCTATTAAAGGTAGAAACAACGTGAACAAGATTCTCTGCATTCAAAATGAAAATGGGGATTGGATTCGGGAGAAGGATCAGATCTGTAATGAGGTGGTTCGATTCTATATGCATCTTCTTGGCAAGGACTGTGGATCCACTTATGATGGCAGCGGGATGATCAATTTCTTCAAGGACCGCACTCTTTCTCCAGATCAAATTTCTAACTTATGCGGCGATTTCTCGGATGATGTTATCAAAGCTACTTTCTTCGGACTTCATCCTAACAAAGCTCCTGGCCCTGACGGTTTCAACGCCTTTTTCTTCCATAAGACCTGGCATGTTGTTGGACCGGACATCACTGCGGCCATCAGGGAATTTTTTACTAATGGAGTTCTTCTCAAGGAAGCTAATTGCACTACAGTTGCTCTCATTCCTAAAGTTCCCAATGCCTCCAAATTAAAGGACTTCAGACCTATCTCTTGCTGCAATACGATCTACAAATGCATCTCCAAGCTCCTCGCTGATCGTCTGACAGAAGTCCTTCCATCTATTATATCTGAAGCTCAATCGGCTTTTGTGCATTCTAGGCATATCGGTGACAACATTTTGATGGCCCAGGAGCTTGTTCGAGGATATCATCTCTCATCAAGCAGCCCGAACTGTACTCTCAAAATTGATCTTATGAAGGCCTTCGATTCTGTGCGTTGGGACTTCCTGTGGGATTCTCTCCGCCTTCTTGGATTCCCTGCTATCTTCATTGGATGGATCAAGGCTTGTGTCTCTTCTGCCAAGTACTCAATTGCTATTAATGGGGAACTTCATGGTTTCTTTGAAGGGAAGAAAGGCCTCCGCCAAGGTGATCCGTTATCTCCATATTTATTTATCATTTGTATGGATGTCTTCTCTCGGATTCTTGACCTGAAAATCAAATCCTCCACGTCTTTCAACTATCATTGGAGATGCCGGAAATCCAACTTAACCCACTTATGCTTTGCGGATGATTTACTGGTCTTTTGCCATGGGGATCTTAATTCCATCAATGTGGTTAAGGATGCTCTTGATACTTTCTCCTCTCTATCGGGTTTAACCCCTAATAGTTCTAAAAGCTCCATTTTTATCTCGGGTGTGACGGCTCCTTTGCATCATGAGATTGCGAATTTCATTGGTTACAATCTGGGCAAATTCCCTATCAGATATCTTGGGGTTCCTCTCATTTCCTCCAAACTTAAAGCTCTTGACTGCCATGCCTTGGTCGATCGTATTTTGAGGAGGATCAAGCTCTGGACCAATCGGTTCCTCTCCTATGCTGGGAGGTTACAACTTATTCATTCGGTTCTCTTCAGTATCCAGACTTTTTGGAGCTCCCATTTCATTCTTCCCGTCAAAGTCATCAAAGATATTGAAGGTATTCTATCGGCTTTCTTATGGAAAGGCTCTTCCTTGAACCGCCATGGTGCTAAAGTGGCCTGGTCCGATATCTCTGCCCGAAAGTTGAAGGAGGGTTGGGAATTAAAAAGATTCGTGATTGGAATGCTGCCTCCATGACCCGTTATATTTGGCTTCTTTGCCAGCCTTGCTCCAATTCTTTGTGGGCTGCTTGGGTCAAGAGGAACCTGCTTCATAAAGACCACTTCTGGGTGGCCAAAGTGCCTTGGAATTGCTCATGGACCTGGAGGAAAATCTAAAGCTTAGAGATAGTGTGAAGGCTTTCATCTCTGTTAAAGTTGGGAATGGTGAAGATACCTCGCTTTGGTTTGATTCTTGGAGACCCCTTGGACCTATTTGTTCTTCCTCAAATGCTAGAGTTATATCTGATTCAGGTCTTGGGAAAGATGCTAAGGTCAGCGCCATCCTTTCAGTAGGGGGTGGAGATGGCCGGTTGCAAACTCTGTGGAGCTGATTGCTTTGAAAGAGGCATCTTCATCTCATCCCCTCCCCGATTGCAGTCTTCAGGATAACACTCTTTGGGATGGTTCACCGATCTTCTCCATTAAAGGTGTATGGAATCGTATCCGGTCTTCTTCTCAGCGAGTGGATTGGGCTCATCTTGTCTGGTTTTCTCACCATGTGCCTAGGCATTCCTTCACTCTGTGGCTTGCTATTAGAGGTAGACTTTCCACCCAAGACCGACTTCTTTCATTCGGGATTCATAGTCAATCCTCTTGTTTACTGTGCCAAAGCCATTTGGAGGATCATAATCATCTGTTTTTCAACTGCCCATATTCCACCCGGATTTGGACCTCAATTGCTCTTATATGTGGCTTGGAGCACTACCCTTCTTCTTGGGAGCTTTTGAGACCTTGGCTCTCTAAAATCACCAAAGGATCATCTCTTCACTCCATTATCTGCAGATTGGCAGTGGGAGCCTCAGTCTACTTCATTTGGTATGAAAGGAATTCCCGCAAGCATGGGCAATTACATATTAATGAAGCAGGGATTATTTCAAAGATAAAGGAGTCGGTCAGAATGAGTTTGGATGGAGCTCAGATCCCGGAAACGAATCTTAATCGCCAGCTGATTATCGTTGGCACCTCTCTCTCCCTCATTAGATTATTGCTGATGATTTACCTTCGTAGCTCATCTTATGAGTTCTGTTGTTAGGTTCTGGATGTAATCCGGTCTGATTACTTTGAGGTCTCTACCTCTTGCTGGATGTATTCCTATCGTTTTCTTTTGAGGTCTGACTTTCTTTGAGGTCTCTACCTCTCCTCGGGCTTTGTCCCGATCTTTTGTACCTATTACAGCTAATCAATACATTTCACCCCTTTTAACTTTCAAAAAAAAAAAAAAAATCTCTCCTTACTTATAAATTCATACTTCACTTTTCAAAAAAAGATTGGGTTCGATCAAACCTAGATTAAAACCGAATCAGATCAAATCTAAAGTGTTGCCCTAAAATCGGGTTTAATAAAATAACAAACCTAAATCAAGTATATTTTAGAGTGTTGCTTCAAGATCGGGTTAGTTTAAACCAAGATGGAGCCCAAATTAAGTATAATATGAAGCATTGCTTTGAGATCAAGTTAGATCAAATTATGATCGAACCTGAATCAAGTTAAATTAGGAGCATTGTTCCAAGATCAAGTTAGATCAAACCCGAATCGAGTTCAATTTAGATTGTCACTCCATGATTAGTTTAGATCAAATAAGATCAAACCTCAATCAATTTCGACCTAAAATATTATAATATGATCAGCCTAGATCAAACTTCTCTTTTGAATCAACCCCAATCATGAATGTCGCTTCAGGATTGAGTTAATGAAACTTAAATCAAACCCGAATCAGATTCGATCTAGAGCATTGCTTTAAATCAAACTGAAATCAAGATCAATTGAAGCATTACTCCATGATTAGACTAGATCTAACCTACATCAAGCTAAAAGAAGTTCAATCTGGAGCGTTGCTACAAGATGGGCCAAATCAAGGCTAAATAAATTTGAATTCGGAATGTTGCTCTAAAAGTTTGGATTGGATCAAACTTAGATCAAACCTAAGCCAAGTCCAATTGGAAGTGATGCTCCAAGATCGGGTCGAGCCAAACTTAGATCAAATTCCAAAACAAGTCCAATCCAAAGCATTGCAACAAGACAAGGTTAGATCAAATTAGATCCACATGAATCAAGTCTAATTCGCAGCATTGCTCTAAGAAAAGGTTGGATTAATATATAGATCAAACCCACCGAATCAAGTCAAATCAAGAGCGCTGCTCGAGGATCGAGTTGGATCAAACTTATATCAAACCCGAATCAAGTCCAATCTGGATTATATTGTTAGATCGAATTCAGTTAAACTTCGATCAAACCCCAATCAAGTTCAATTTAAAGCATTGCTCTAAGATAAGGGTGGATTAAACTCAAATCAAACCCGGAACAAATCGAATAAGTGTAACATTGCTCTAATATCGGATTCGACTAAACTTTGATCAAATCGGAATTAAGTTCAATATCGAGCCTTTATCTTAGATTGTGAGCTTGATGATCAAAGCAAGATCAAAACCCAAATCAAGTCCAATGTAGAGCATTCCTCAAAGATCGTATTGGATCAAACTTATATCAATCTCGAATTAAGTGCAATATGCTGCTGCATTCCTCCAAGATTGATTTGGTTCAGACTCAAATCAAAATATGAATCAAATGCAATTTAATGCATTGTTCCAAGATAAGGTCAGATCAAACTTAGGTCAAACCCAAATAAAGTTCGATATGGAGCATTTTCTCTAAGTATGAATCAAGTTCCAGAGTGTGATGCTGCATGATCAGGTTAGATCAAACATTAATCAAGTCCAATTTTGAGTGTTGCTCCAAGATTAGGTAGGCCCGATGAAATAAAAATAATACCCAAATCATGTTTAATCGAGAGCATTGCACTAAGATTGGGTTCGATCAAACCTAGATTAAAACTGAATCAGATCAAATCTAAAGCGTTGCCCTAAATCGGGTTTTTTTTTTTTTTTTTTTTTTGAAAGGTAAAGTATGAAATGTATTAATAAAGTGAGAATGAAAGTACAGGTACTTCGGGTAGACCCCGGAGTAACTAAGAGGCCCAAAAGCGATAGATCCACGCGATAGATCCACAAAAGGGAAAGATCCCTAGACTAAAGGGGAACAAACATCTGAAAACAGACGTGACGTGATCACATAGAAATCAACACAAAAGGATCAACTAGAAATGGAGGGAGAGAGCTGCCACCGATCAATCAATCGTTGGTGACCGTCCTTCTTTGGGAAGATAGCACCATCCAAACTCGACCTAACTGACTCCATTATTTTAGAAAGAATCCCAGCTTCATTGAGAGTCTTGTGCCATGCTTGCGAGAGTTCCTTTCAAGCCAAATTTGGTATACAGAAGCCCCCAGAGCCAGTCTACGAATATGCAAAGAAGGGAGTTGCCTTTGATGATCCTACACAGCCAAGGCGTTAAGAGATCCCATGAAGTAGGATAATGCTGAAAGTCGCACAAATTGGCAATAGAAGACCATATCCGAAAGGAAACCGAGCAGTTGAAGAAGAGATGGTTGTGATCCTCTGTATGGTCATTGCATAGAAAGCAGTTTAAATTACAGAGAATACCGAAAGAGTGAAGGCGATCCTGAGTAGAGAGTCTGCCGCGAATCGCTAACCATAAAAGGAAGGAGTGCCTCGGGACATGATGCTTAAACCATAGTAGGTGAGCCCAATCAACACGATTGTTATGAGCACGGATACAGTTCCAAACTCTTTTAATGGAGAAGTCGGTGGAACCATCCCAAAGAAGCTGATCTGGATGACTACAGTCGGGTAGAGCAAGAGATCTAGTCTCAATCTTCAATTGAAAGAGCTCGATAGAATTTGCAGCAGGCCAGTTCCAGAGACCAGAGGAGAGGATTTCACTGACCTTTGCATCAATGGTGAGACCAGAATCAGAAATAACTCTGGCATTTGAGGAAGTGCAGATAGGTCCAAGACTACTCCAAGAATCAAACCAAAGAGAGGTAGAAGCTCCATTCCCAACTCTGACTGTGATGTAGGCCTTTACTCTATCCCGAAGCTTAAGGATTTTCCTCCAAGTCCACGAGCAATTCCATGGAACTTTAGCAACCCAAAAGTGATCTTTATGAAGCAGATTCTTCTTTACCCACGCTGCCCACAGAGATTTAGAGCAGGGCTTGCATAATAACCAGATATAACGGGTCATGGAGGCATAATTCCAGTCTCTTATTTTTTTGATCCCCAGTCCCCCTTCATCTTTTGGGCAAGAGATGTCCGACCATGCTACTTTGGCTCCATTGCGGTTCAAAGAACATCCCTTCCATAAAAAAGCCGATAGAATCCCTTCAATATCTTTGAGAACCTTAACTGGGAGAATGAAATGAGAACTCCAAAAAGACTGGATACTGAATAATACAGATTGAATGAGCTGTAACCTTCCAGCATAGGAGAGGAAACGATTTGTCCAGAGCTGATCCTCTTCAGAATGCGGTCAACAAGAGCATGGCAATCGATAGCTCTAAGCTTCGAGGAGATCAAAGGAACCCCCAGATATCTGATGGGAAAGGAGCCAAGCTTGGCGCCTAAAATCGGGTTTGATAAAACAACAAACCTAAATCAAGTCTATTTTAGAGTGTTGCTTCAAGATCGGGTTAGTTTTAACCAAGATGGAGCCCAAATTAAGTATAATATAAAGCATTGCTTCGAGATCAAGTTAGATCAAACTATGATCGAACCTGAAACAAGTTAAATTAGGAGCATTGTTCCAAGATCAAGTTAGATCAAACCCGAATCAAGTTCAATTTAGAGTGTCACTCCATCATTAGTTTAGATCAAATAAGATCAAATCCGAATCAATTTTGATCTAAAACATTATAATATGATCAGCCTAGATCAAACTTTGATCTCTTTTCAATCAACCCCAATCATGAATGTCGCTTCAGGATTGGGTTAATGAAACTTAAATCAAACCCGAATCAGGTTCGATCTAAAGCATAGCTTTAAATCAAACTGAAATCAAGATCAATCGAAGCATTACTCCATGATTGGACTAGATCTAACCTACATCAAACTAAATGAAGTTCAATCTGGAGCGTTGCTACAAGATTGGGCCAAATCAAGGCTAAATAAATTTGAATTCGGAATGTTGCTCTAAAAGTTCGGATTGGATCAAACTTAGATCAAACCTGAGCCAAGTCCAATTGGAAGTGATGCTCCAAGATCAGGTCGAGTAAAACTTAGATCAAATTCCAAAACAAGTCCAATCCAAAGCATTGCAACAAGACAAGGTTAGATCAAATTAGATCCACATGAATCAAGTCTAATTCGCAGCATTGCTCTAAGAAAATGTTGGATTAATATATAGATCAAACCCGCCGAATCAAGTCAATCGAGAGCACTGCTCGAGGATCGAGTTGGATCAAACTTATATCAAACCCGAATCAAGTCCAATCTGGATTCTATTGTTAGATCGAATTCAATCAAACTTCGATCAAACCCCAATCAAGTTCAATTTAAAGCATTGCTCTAAGATAAGGGTGGATTAAACTCAAATCAAACCCGGAACAAATCGAATAAGTGTAACAATGCTCTAAGATTGGATTCGACTAAACTTTGATCAAATCGAAATTAAGTTCAATATCAAGCCTTGATCTTAGATTGTGAGCTTGATCAAAGTAAGATCAAAACCCAAATCAAGTCCAATGTAGAGCATTCCTCAAAGATCGTATTGAATCAAACTTTATATCAATCTCGAATTAAGTGAAATATGCTGCTGCATTCCTCCAAGATTGATTTGGTTCAGACTCAAATCAAAGTATGAATCAAATGCAATTTTTTCCAAGATAAGGTCGGATCAAACTTAGGTCAAACCCAAATAAAGTTCGATATGGAGCATTTTCTCTGAGGTCGGGTTGGATTGCTCTAGGATGAATCAAGTTCAATTTGGAGAGTGTGATGCTGCATTTTTTTTTTTGAAAGGTAAAGTATGAACTGTATTGATAAAAGAGTTATAAGTACAAGAAACAAGGGCATACCCCTGTGGTAACAAGAAGAAAACAGTGGGAGATACAACCACCGAATCAGAGGACAACCTTAAATAAAAGGTGATAGGGGGAAGATGCCAAACTTGAATCACATGGAGGTTTGCTGTGTTTTGAGGAAATACAGTACCATCCAGTTTTCTCCTGATAGAGTCAATGATTATAGTGACGAGCCCTCGTTCGTTATGGAGAATGCGACCATGCTTACGAGAGTTCCTTTCATACCATAAGAAATATAGTGTAGCTCCCAAAGCAAGCCTCCTAATAGTGGAAATAAGCGATGACCCTTTGAGATTACAGCAAAGCCTCGGCCACAGATTCTCCCAAGTAGAAGGACAATGCAAAAGATCACACTTACGAGCAATAGTAGTCCAAACCCGAAAAGAATATGGGCAGTCAAAGAAGAGGTGATTATGATCTTCCACATCATCTTGACAAAAATAGCAAGTCATGTGATGGATAATCCCGAATGATAAAAGACGATCTTGAGTAGGGAGCCTTCCTCTGATTGCTAACCAAAGAAAAAAGGAGTGCCTAGGAACATGATGATTGAACCATATTAAATGTGCCCAGGAAACTCGTTGTGAAGGAGTCCTTATAACATTCCAAGCTTTTTTGATTGTGAAATCACTAGAACTATCCCACTCCACTTTATCAATTTGAGAACAGTTGGGCAAAGGGAGGGACCTTGATTCATCTTTCAGACTAATCAGCTCATATGAATTTGCAGCAAGCCAATTCCAATTGCCAGAAGAAATAATGGCACTAACCTTTGCATCGATAGTGAGACCCGAGTCGAAGATTACTCTAGCATGAGGAGAGGAGCAGATAGGGCCTTGAGGTCTCCAGGAATCAAACCAAAGTGAAGTATTGTCACCATTCCCCACTTTCACAGAGATGAAAGCTTTCACTCGATCCCGAATCTTCAGGAGCTTCCTCCAAGTCCAAGAGCATTTCCAAGGAACTTTAGCAACCCAGAATTGTTCCTTGTGCAGCAGGTTCAACTTCACCCAAGCTGCCCATAAGGAGTTGGAGCGAGGCTGACATAAGAGCGAGTCATAGAAGCAACATTCCAGTCTTTAATTTTCTTAATCCCCAACCCTCCTTCAGCTTTAGGAGTAGAAAGATCAGCCCAAGCAACTTTAGCACCAAACCGTTTCAAGAGACCCCGGACCAGAGGAAAGCCGAGAGAATGCTTTCAATGGCTTTGGTGACTTTGGCTGGAAGAATAAAGTCCAATTTTGAGTGTTGCTCAATGATTAGGTAGGCCCGATGAAATAAAGATAATACCCAAATCAAGTTTAATCGAGAGCATTGCACTAAGATTGGGTTCGATCAAACCTAGATTAAAACCGAATCAGATCAAATCTAAAGTGTTGCCCTAAATTCGGGTTTGATAAAACAACAAACCTAAATCAAGTCTATTTTAGAGTGTTGCTTCAAGATCGGGTTAGTTTAAACCAAGATGGAGCCCAAATTAAGTATAATATGAAGCATTGCTTTGAGATCAAGTTAGATCAAACTATGATCGAACCTAAATCAAGTTAAATTAGGAACATTGTTGCAAGATCAAGTTAGATCAAACTCGAATCGAGTTCAATTTAGAGTGTCACTCCATGATTAGAATAAGATCAAAACCGAATCAATTTCGACCTAAAATATTATAATATGATCAGCCTAGATCAAACTGTGATCTCTTTTGAATCAACCCCAATCAAGAATGTCGCTTCAGGATTGGGTTAATGAAACTTAAATCAAACCCGAATCATGTTCGATCTAGAGCATCGCTTTAAATCAAACTGAAATCAATATCAATTGAAGCATTAGATCTAACCTACATCAACCTAAATGAAGTTCAATCTGGAGCGTTGCTACAAGATTGGGCCAAATCAAGGCTAAATAAATTTGAATTCGGAATGTTGCTCTAAAAGTTCGGATTGGATCAAACTTAGATCAAACCTGAGCCAAGTCCAATTGGAAGTGATGCTTCAAGATCGGGTCGAGCCAAACTTAGATCAAATTCCAAAACAAGTCCAATCCAAAGCATTGCAACAAGACCAGGTTAGATCAAATTAGATCCACATAAATCAAGTCTAATTCGCAGCATTGCTCTAAGAAAAGGTTGGATTAATATATAGATCAAACCCGCCGAATCAAGTCCAATCTGGATTCTATTGTTAGATCGAATTCAATCAAACTTCGATCAAACCCCAATCAAGTTCAATTTAAAGCATTGCTCTAAGATAAGGGTGGATTAAACTCAAATCAAACCCGGAACAAATCGAATAAGTGTAACAATGCTCTAAGATCGGATTCAACTAAACTTTGATCAAATCGGAATTAAGTTCAATATCGAGCCTTGATCTTAGTTGTGAGCTTGATCAAAGCAAGATCAAAACCCAAATCAAGTCCAATGTAGAGCATTCCTCAAAGATCGTATTGAATCAAACTTTATATCAATCTCGAATTAAGTGAAATATGCTGCTGCATTCCTTCAAGATTGATTTGGTTCAGACTCAAATCAAAATATGAATCAAATGCAATTTGTTCCTAGATAAGGTCGGATCAAACTTAGGTCAAACCCAAATAAAGTTCGATATGGAGCATTTTCTCTGAGGTCGGGTTGGATTGCTCTAGGATGAATCAAGTTCAATATGGAGAGTGTGATGCTGCATGATCAGGTTAGATCAAACATTAATCAAGTCCAATTTTGAGTGTTGCTCAAAGATTAGGTAGGCCCGATTGAAATAAAGATAATATCCAAATCAAGTTAAATCGAGAGCTTCGGCTTTTCTTTGGAATGGTGTTTCCTTAAATCGTCATGGAGCCAAAGTTCTTGGGCTGATTTATCTACTCCGAAGGATGAAGGTGGGCTGGGACTTAAGAAGGTCCGTGACTGGAATGCTGCCTCCTTGTCTCGGCTCATTTGGTTATTATGTCAACCAAGTCCTTCCTCCTTATGGGCTGCATGGGTGAAGTTAAATCTGCTGCACAAGGAACACTTCTGGGTGGCTAAGGTTCCATGGAGCTGCTCTTGGACTTGGAGGAAAATCCTCAAGATGCGGGGAAGAGTGAAGAGTTTCATCTCTGTTGACGTGGGGAATGGCGATAATACCTCCCTATGGTTTGACTCTTGGAGACCCCAGGGTCCTATCTGTTCCTCTCCCCACGCTAGAGTTATTACTGACTCGGGTCTTTCCAAAGATGCAAAGGTTAGTGCTATTATCTCTTCTGGAACCTGGATGTGGCCTGCTGCTAATTCTATTGATTTGATCAATCTGAAAGGCGAATCCTGTTCACTTCCTTCTCCTGATTGCAGTCGTCAGGATAAGACTTTATGGGATGGGTTTTCTGGATTCTCTATCAAAAGAGTTTGGAATACTCTCCGGTCTCGTTCCCAGCGGGTCTACTGGGCTCATTTGGTTTGGTTTAAGTTTCATGTTCCCAGGCACTCCTTCATTTTATGGTTAGCTATTAAAGGTAGACTCTACTCAGGATCGTCTGCTATCTTTTGGCATTCTCGGTCACATGACTTGTTCTTTATGTCAAGGTCGTTCTGAGGACCATGGTCATCTGTTCTTTAGCTGCCCCTTTCCGCTCGGGTTTGGCAGTCCATTGCGTCTATCTGTGGTTTAGCGCACTATCCTTCTACTTGGGAGAGATTGAGGCCGTGGATTAGTAGGAAACTCAAAGGGTCTTCTCTCCTCTCCTGTGTCAGCAGACTTGCTTTTGGAGCTACTGTGTACTTCATTTGGAATGAAAGGAACTATCGCATGCATGGGCGACCTCCTCTCACCGAAAAAGGTTTTTTTTTTTTTTTTTTTTGAAAGTTAAAGTGTAAGATGTATTGCTAATGGAAAAGAAGAAGTAGGTACAAGATCACGGGGCGAAACCCCAAAGGAAGCAGAAAGCAACCGCGGGATAACATGTCCCGAAAATGAGCTAAAGCCCCTGCCATGAGGACCATACAAAAAAGAAACATCAAAAATGGAACTAAATCAGTAGGAAAAGAGGCCAGTTATCTCAGAAGCGAAGGAGAGAGCTGCCAGCAGATGATCAAGTGTAGATTAGCAGCGTTACTAGGAAAGGTTGCGCCATCCAAACTCATTCTAACCGAATCCATAATCTTAGAGATAATACCAACTTCATTAAGAGGTCGATTCCCATGACTGCGAGAGTTCCTTTCATGCCAAATGAAGTACAAAGAAGCTCCCAGAGCAAGTCTGCAGATGGTGGAGTGGAGAGAGGAACCTTTGATGCTTCTGCAAAGCCACTGCCTTAACTGTCCTAAAGAAGAAGAATTATTCCTCAAGGCGCACTTACCGGCAATGAAAGTCCAGATCCGACAGGAGAATGAGCAATTAAAAAACAGATGGTTATGATTCTCAGTAGTGCCTTGACATAGAATACATGAAGAGAGACAGTGAATACCAAAAGATTGGAGACGGTCCTGGGTAGAGAGCCTTCCTCTAAATGCTAGCCATGAGATGAAGGAATGACGGGGAACATGATGCTTAAACCAAATAAGATGAGCCCAGTCAACCGGATGAGAAGAGGTGCGAAGGCAATTCCAAGCCTTTTTAATAGAAAAATCACAAGATCCATTCCAGAGAACCTTATCAAGTTGGCTGCAATCAGGCAGAGGGAGAGATCGAGCTTCATCTTTCAAAGTAATCAGATCGAAGGAATTAGCAACAGGCCATCTCCAGATGCCATCAGAGAGGATGGCGCTGACTTTAGCATCCTTGGAAAGACCCGAATCCAAAATAACCCTAGCAATGGGGGAAGAACAAATAGGGCCAAGAGGTCTCCAAGAGTCAAACCATAGAGAGGTATTCTCACCATTCCCCACTTTGATAGAGATGAAGCCCTTCACTTTTTCCCTAAGCTTGAGAATTTTCCTCCAAGTCCAAGAGCAATGCCAAGGAACTTTAGCCACCCAGAATTGATCTTTTATGCAGAAGGTTCATCTTAACCCAAGTGGCCCATAGAGACTTGGAGCAAGGCTGGCAGAGTAACCAATATAGCGGGTCATAGAAGCGTTGTTCCAATCACGAATCTTTTTGATTCCCAGACCACCTTCAACCTTCGGACAGGAGATATCAGACCAAGCCACTTTAGCACCTTTGCGAGACAAGGAACAACCCTTGATCTAGGCTGATTATATTATAATGTTTTATGTCGGAATTGATTCGGGTTTGATCTTATTTGATCTAAACTAATCATGGAGTGACACTCTAAATTGAACTCGATTCGGGTTTGATCTAACTTGATCTTGGAACAATGCTCCTAATTTAACTTGATTCAGGTTCGATCATAGTTTGATCTAACTTGATCTCGAAGCAATGCTTCATATTATACTTAATTTGGGCTCCATCTTGGTTTAAACTAACCCGATCTTGAAGCAACACTCTAAAATAGACTTGATTTAGGTTTGTTGTTTTATCAAACCCGATTTTAGGGCAACGCTTTAGATTTGATCTGATTCGGTTTTAATCTAGTTTGATCAAACCCAATCTTAGTGCAATGCTCTCGATTAAACTTGATTTGGGTATTATCTTTATTTCATCGAGCCTACCTAATCTTGGAGCAACACTCAAAATTGGACTTGATTAATGTTTGATCTAACCTGATCATGCAGCATCACTCCATATTGAACTTGATTCATCCTAGAGCAATCCAACCCGACCTTAGAGAAATGCTCCATATCGAACTTTATTTGGGTTTGACCTAAGTTTGATCCGACCTTATCTTGGAACAATGTTTAAATTGCATTTGATTCATATTTGATTTGAGTCTGAACCAAATCAATCTTGGAGGAATGCAAGCATATTTCACTTAATTCGAGATTGATATAAGTTTGATCCAATACGATCTTTGAGGAATGCTCTACATTGGACTTGATTTGGGTTTTGATCTTGCTTTGATCAAGCTCGATCTAAGATCAAGGCTCGATATTGAACTTAATTCCGATTTGATCAAAGTTTAGTCGAATCCGATCTTAGAGCAATGTTACATATTTGATTTGTTCCGGGTTTGATTTGAGTTTAATCCACCCTTATCTTAGAGCAATGCTTTAAATTGAACTTGATTGGGGTTTGATCGAAGTTTGATTGAATTCGATCTAACAATAGAATCCAGATTGGACTTGATTCGGGTTTGATATAAGTTTGATCCAACTCGATCCTCGAGCAACGCTCTCGATTTGACTTGATTGGGTTTGATCTATATTAATCCAACCTTTTCTTAGAGCAATGCTGCGAATTAGACTTGATTCATGTGGATCTAATTTGATCTAACCTGGTCTTGTTGCAATGCTTTGGATTGGACTTATTTTGGAATTTGATCTAAGTTTGGCTCGACCCGATCTTGGAGCATCACTTCCAATTGGACTTGACTCAGGTTTGATCTAAGTTTGATCCAATCCGAACTTTTAGAGCAACATTCCAAATTCAAATTGATTTAGCCTTGATTTGGCCCGATCTTGTAGCAACGCTCCAGATTGAACTTCATTTAGCTTGATGTAGGTTAGATCTAGTCCAATCATGGAGTAATGCTTCGATTGAACTTGATTTTAGTTTGATTTAAAGCAATGCTCTAGATCGAACTTGATTCGGGTTTGATTTAAGTTTCATTAACCCAATCCTGAAGCAACATTCATGATTGGAGTTGATTGAAAAGAGATCAAAGTTTGATCTAGGCTGATCATATTATAATGTTTTAGATTGAAATTGATTCGGGTTTGATCTTATTTGATCTAAACTAATCATGGAGTGACACTCTAAATTGAACTCGATTCGGGTTTGATCTAACTTGATCTTGGAACAATGCTCCTAATTTAACTTGATTCAGGTTCGATCATAGTTTGATCTAACTTGATCTCGAAGCAATGCTTCATATTATACTTAATTTGGGCTCCATCTTGGTTTAAACTAACCCGATCTTGAAGCAACACTCTAAAATAGACTTGATTTAGGTTTGTTGTTTTATCAAACCCGATTTTAGGGCAACGCTTTAGATTTGATCTGATTCGGTTTTAATCTAGTTTGATCAAACCCAATCTTAGTGCAATGCTCTCGATTAAACTTGATTTGGGTATTATCTTTATTTCATCGAGCCTACCTAATCTTGGAGCAACACTCAAAATTGGACTTGATTAATGTTTGATCTAACCTGATCATGCAGCATCACTCCATATTGAACTTGATTCATCTTAGAGCAATCCAACCCGACCTTAGAGAAATGCTCCATATCGAACTTTATTTGGGTTTGACCTAAGTTTGATCCGACCTTATCTTGGAACAATGCATTAAATTGCATTTGATTCATATTTGATTTGAGTCTGAACCAAATCAATCTTGGAGGAATGCAGCACATTTCACTTAATTCGAGATTGATATAAGTTTGATCCAATACGATCTTTGAGGAATGCTCTACATTGGACTTGATTTGGGTTTTGATCTTGCTTTGATCAAGCTCGATCTAAGATCAAGGCTCGATATTGAACTTAATTCCGATTTGATCAAAGTTTAGTCGAATCCGATCTTAGAGCAATGTTACATATTTGATTTGTTCCAGGTTTGATTTGAGTTTAATCCACCCTTATCTTAGAGCAATGCTTTAAATTGAACTTGATTGGGGTTTGATCGAAGTTTGATTGAATTCGATCTAACAATAGAATCCAGATTGGACTTGATTCGGGTTTGATATAAGTTTGATCCAACTCGATCCTCGAGCAACGCTCTCGATTTGACTTGATTTGGGTTTGATCTATATTAATCCAACCTTTTCTTAGAGCAATGCTGCGAATTAGACTTGATTCATGTGGATCTAATTTGATCTAACCTGGTCTTGTTGCAATGCTTTGGATTGGACTTATTTTGGAATTTGATCTAAGTTTGGCTCGACCCGATCTTGGAGCATCACTTCCAATTGGACTTGACTCAGGTTTGATCTAAGTTTGATCCAATCCGAACTTTTAGAGCAACATTCCGAATTCAAATTGATTTAGCCTTGATTTGGCCCGATCTTGTAGCAACGCTCCAGATTGAACTTCATTTAGCTTGATGTAGGTTAGATCTAGTCCAATCATGGAGTAATGCTTCGATTGAACTTGATTTTAGTTTGATTTAAAGCAATGCTCTAGATCGAACTTGATTCGGGTTTGATTTAAGTTTCATTAACCCAATCCTGAAGCAACATTCATGATTGGAGTTGATTGAAAAGAGATCAAAGTTTGATCTAGGCTGATCATATTATAATGTTTTAGATTGAAATTGATTCGGGTTTGATCTTATTTGATCTAAACTAATCATGGAGTGACACTCTAAATTGAACTCGATTCGGGTTTGATCTAACTTGATCTTGGAACAATGCTCCTAATTTAACTTGATTCAGGTTCGATCATAGTTTGATCTAACTTGATCTCGAAGCAATGCTTCATATTATACTTAATTTGGGCTCCATCTTGGTTTAAACTAACCCGATCTTGAAGCAACACTCTAAAATAGACTTGATTTAGGTTTGTTGTTTTATCAAACCCGATTTTAGGGCAACGCTTTAGATTTGATCTGATTCGGTTTTAATCTAGTTTGATCAAACCCAATCTTAGTGCAACGCTCTCGATTAAACTTGATTTGGGTATTATCTTTATTTCATCGAGCCTACCTAATCTTGGAGCAACACTCAAAATTGGACTTGATTAATGTTTGATCTAACCTGATCATGCAGCATCACTCCATATTGAACTTGATTCATCTAGAGCAATCCAACCCGACCTTAGAGAAATGCTCCATATCGAACTTTATTTGGGTTTGACCTAAGTTTGATCCGACCTTATCTTGGAAAATGTGATCTCCAATACGATCTTTGAGGAATGCTCTACATTGGACTTGATTTGGGTTTTGATCTTGCTTTGATCAAGCTCGATCTAAGATCAAGGCTCGATATTGAACTTAATTCCGATTTGATCAAAGTTTAGTCGAATCCGATCTTAGAGCAATGTTACATATTTGATTTGTTCCAGGTTTGATTTGAGTTTAATCCACCCTTATCTTAGAGCAATGCTTTAAATTGAACTTGATTGGGGTTTGATCGAAGTTTGATTGAATTCGATCTAACAATAGAATCCAGATTGGACTTGATTCGGGTTTGATATAAGTTTGATCCAACTCGATCCTCGAGCAACGCTCTCGATTTGACTTGATTTGGGTTTGATCTATATTAATCCAACCTTTTCTTAGAGCAATGCTGCGAATTAGACTTGATTCATGTGGATCTAATTTGATCTAACCTGGTCTTGTTGCAATGCTCTTGATTGGACTTGCTTTGGAATTTGGAAGTTTGGCTCGACCCGATCTTGGAGCATCACTTCCTTGGACTTGACTGTTTGATTGTTTGATCCAATCCCAGCAACATTCCAAATTCAAAATTTAGCCTTGATTTGGCCCGATCTTGTAGCAACGCTCCAGATTGAACTTCATTTAGCTTGATGTAGGTTAGATCTAGTCCAATCATGGAGTAATGCTTCGATTGAACTTGATTTTTAGTTTGATTTAAAGCAATGCTCTAGATCGAACTTGATTCGGGTTTGAGTTTCATTAACCCAATCCTGAAGCAACATTCATGATTGGAGTTGATTGAAAAGAGATCAAAGTTTGATCTAGGCTGATCATATTATAATGTTTTAGATTGAAATTGATTCGGGTTTGATCTTATTTGATCTAAACTAATCATGGAGTGACACTCTAAATTGAACTCGATTCGGGTTTGATCTAACTTGATCTTGGAACAATGCTCCTAATTTAACTTGATTCAGGTTCGATCATAGTTTGATCTAACTTGATCTCGAAGCAATGCTTCATATTATACTTAATTTGGGCTCCATCTTGGTTTAAACTAACCCGATCTTGAAGCAACACTCTAAAATAGACTTGATTTAGGTTTGTTGTTTTATCAAACCCGATTTTAGGGCAACGCTTTAGATTTGATCTGATTCGGTTTTAATCTAGTTTGATCAAACCCAATCTTAGTGCAATGCTCTCGATTAAACTTGATTTGGGTATTATCTTTATTTCATCGAGCCTACCTAATCTTGGAGCAACACTCAAAATTGGACTTGATTAATGTTTGATCTAACCTGATCATGCAGCATCACTCCATATTGAACTTGATTCATCTTAGAGCAATCCAACCCGACCTTAGAGAAATGCTCCATATCGAACTTTATTTGGGTTTGACCTAAGTTTGATCCGACCTTATCTTGGAACAATGCATTAAATTGCATTTGATTCATTGCATTTGATTCATATTTGATTTGAGTCTGAACCAAATCAATCTTGGAGGAATGCAACATATTTCACTTAATTCGAGATTGATATAAGTTTGATCCAATACGATCTTTGAGGAATGCTCTACATTGGACTTGATTTGGGTTTTGATCTTGCTTTGATCAAGCTCACAATCTAAGATCAAGGCTCGATATTGAACTTAATTCCGATTTGATCAAAGTTTAGTCGAATCCGATCTTAGAGCAATGTTACATATTTGATTTGTTCCAGGTTTGATTTGAGTTTAATCCACCCTTATCTTAGAGCAATGCTTTAAATTGAACTTGATTGGGGTTTGATCGAAGTTTGATTGAATTCGATCTAACAATAGAATCCAGATTGGACTTGATTCGGGTTTGATATAAGTTTGATCCAACTCGATCCTCGAGCAACGCTCTCGATTTGACTTGATTGGGTTTGATCTATATTAATCCAACCTTTTCTTAGAGCAATGCTGCGAATTAGACTTGATTCATGTGGATCTAATTTGATCTAACCTGGTCTTGTTGCAATGCTTTGGATTGGACTTATTTTGGAATTTGATCTAAGTTTGGCTCGACCCGATCTTGGAGCATCACTTCCAATTGGACTTGACTCAGGTTTGATCTAAGTTTGATCCAATCCGAACTTTTAGCAACATTCCAAATTCAAATTGATTTAGCCTTGATTTGGCCCGATCTTGTAGCAACGCTCCAGATTGAACTTCATTTAGCTTGATGTAGGTTAGATCTAGTCCAATCATGGAGTAATGCTTCGATTGAACTTGATTTTAGTTTGATTTAAAGCAATGCTCTAGATCGAACTTGATTCGGGTTTGATTTAAGTTTCATTAACCCAATCCTGAAGCAACATTCATGATTGGAGTTGATTGAAAAGAGATCAAAGTTTGATCTAGGCTGATCATATTATAATGTTTTAGATTGAAATTGATTCGGGTTTGATCTTATTTGATCTAAATCATGGAGTGACACTCTAAATTGAACTCGATTCGGGTTTGATCTGAACTCGATTCTTGATCTAACTTGAACAATGCTCCTAATTTAACTTGATTCAGGTTCGATCATAGTTTGATCTAACTTGATCTCGAAGCAATGCTTCATATTATACTTAATTTGGGCTCCATCTTGGTTTAAACTAACCCGATCTTGAAGCAACACTCTAAAATAGACTTGATTTAGGTTTGTTGTTTTATCAAACCCGATTTTAGGGCAACGCTTTAGATTTGATCTGATTCGGTTTTAATCTAGTTTGATCAAACCCAATCTTAGTGCAATGCTCTCGATTAAACTTGATTTGGGTATTATCTTTATTTCATCGAGCCTACCTAATCTTGGAGCAACACTCAAAATTGGACTTGATTAATGTTTGATCTAACCTGATCATGCAGCATCACTCTCCATATTGAACTTGATTCATCTTAGAGCAATCCAACCCGACCTTAGAGAAATGCTCCATATCGAACTTTATTTGGGTTTGACCTAAGTTTGATCCGACCTTATCTTGGAACAATGCATTAAATTGCATTTGATTCATATTTGATTTGAGTCTGAACCAAATCAATCTTGGAGGAATGCAACATATTTCACTTAATTCGAGATTGATATAAGTTTGATCCAATACGATCTTTGAGGAATGCTCTACATTGGACTTGATTTGGGTTTTGATCTTGCTTTGATCAAGCTCACAATCTAAGATCAAGGCTCGATATTGAACTTAATTCCGATTTGATCAAAGTTTAGTCGAATCCGATCTTAGAGCAATGTTACATTTGATTTGTTCCGGGTTTGATTTGAGTTTAATCCACCCTTATCTTAGAGCAATGCTTTAAATTGAACTTGATTGGGGTTTGATCGAAGTTTGATTGAATTCGATCTAACAATAGAATCCAGATTGGACTTGATTCGGGTTTGATATAAGTTTGATCCAACTCGATCCTCGAGCAACGCTCTCGATTTGACTTGATTGGGTTTGATCTATATATTAATCCAACCTTTTCTTAGAGCAATGCTGCGAATTAGACTTGATTCATGTGGATCTAATTTGATCTAACCTGGTCTTGTTGCAATGCTTTGGATTGGACTTGTTTTGGAATTTGATCTAAGTTTGGCTCGACCCGATCTTGGAGCATCACTTCCAATTGGACTTGACTCAGGTTTGATCTAAGTTTGATCCAATCCGAACTTAGAGCAACATTCCAAATTCAAATTGATTTAGCCTTGATTTGGCCCGATCTTGTAGCAACGCTCCAGATTGAACTTCATTTAGCTTGATGTAGGTTAGATCTAGTCCAATCATGGAGTAATGCTTCGATTGAACTTGATTTTAGTTTGATTTAAAGCAATGCTCTAGATCGAACTTGATTCGGGTTTGATTTAAGTTTCATTAACCCAATCCTGAAGCAACATTCATGATTGGGTTGATTGAAAAGAGATCAAAGTTTGATCTAGGCTGATCATATTATAATGTTTTAGATTGAAATTGATTCGGGTTTGATCTTATTTGATCTAAACTAATCATGGAGTGACACTCTAAATTGAACTCGATTCGGGTTTGATCTAACTTGATCTTGGAACAATGCTCCTAATTTAACTTGATTCAGGTTCGATCATAGTTTGATCTAACTTGATCTCGAAGCAATGCTTCATATTATACTTAATTTGGGCTCCATCTTGGTTTAAACTAACCCGATCTTGAAGCAACACTCTAAAATAGACTTGATTTAGGTTTGTTGTTTTATCAAACCCGATTTTAGGGCAACGCTTTAGATTTGATCTGATTCGGTTTTAATCTAGGTTTGATCGAACCCAATCTTAGTGCAATGCTCTCGATTAAACTTGATTTGGGTATTATCTTTATTTCATCGGGCCTACCTAATCTTGGAGCAACACTCAAAATTGGACTTGATTAATGTTTGATCTAACCTGATCATGCAGCATCACACTCTCCATATTGAACTTGATTCATCCTAGAGCAATCCAACCCGACCTTAGAGAAAATGCTCCATATCGAACTTTATTTGGGTTTGACCTAAGTTTGATCCGACCTTATCTTGGAACAATGCATTAAATTGCATTTGATTCATATTTGATTTGAGTCTGAACCAAATCAATCTTGGAGGAATGCAACATATTTCACTTAATTCGAGATTGATATAAGTTTGATCCAATACGATCTTTGAGGAATGCTCTACATTGGACTTGATTTGGGTTTTGATCTTGCTTTGATCAAGCTCACAATCTAAGATCAAGGCTCGATATTGAACTTAATTCCGATTTGATCAAAGTTTAGTCGAATCCGATCTTAGAGCAATGTTACACTTATTTGATTTGTTCCGGGTTTGATTTGAGTTTAATCCACCCTTATCTTAGAGCAATGCTTTAAATTGAACTTGATTGGGGTTTGATCGAAATGGCTGGGGCATTCTTCCATGAAGTTTTGCTTGATGAGGCTCATTTGTAAGGCACATGTACTTTCTTGCATTAATCTTAGTTTTCATAATAAAATTAGTCTTTACTTAATT